>PVKM010029582.1:0-17755 GCA_004027735.1 Carollia perspicillata | reverse complement strand
TGAAAACACTACAGCTGGGAACCTCAAATGGCACAGCCCTCCCGGGCAGCCGCTCCCACAGGACTGCACGACTCTGAGCCAGGTGTTGCCGTGGCCTGAGCCTCCTGTGTGCCCTGACCTCCCCCGCCCCCCCCCCCCCCCCCCCCCCCGCCCCACCAGAGTTCACTCTCTAAGGAAGAAGCAGAAAAGAGATGGAAGGGCCAGAGGCAAAGGTGCAGAGAATTCAAGCACAAGGTTAAAAGCAATTTCGTCTTCTGACTCTGTCACCATAGAACGCACCTGCTGTGATGTCCAGTTGAGCTACTGGAGATCCTCTGGCTGCTTCGGGAAACTGATGCTGGCATAGGCGCTTAAATCCTCGCTGGAGCGGCTGGTGGCGCTGCCCTCCTTGCTGCCCAGAGGCTGATGAGGGGGCGGGGGCGGCTGCCCTTGAGGGGGGCGCTGCTTGAAGTCCTTGACCAAATCCAGGTCTATGTAGTTGAGACCGTTCTCCAGCCCCCCAGCAGCCCCACACACTTGAGCAGGCTCCTCCTTAGGGGCTCCCCCGAGCTCCCCAGGCCTCAGCCACACGTTCTCAAAGGAAGCAGAGCTGTGACGTTTCACATCCTCAGTGCTGCTGCTGCCACCACTGCTGCCCCCTCCTGCAGCCCCCCCAGTGAAGGGCACTGAGTTGCCTGCCCGGGGGGTGCTCGGTGTGGAGGAGAAGGTCTCGGAGCTATGCCGCCTCCGGCACCCTTGCGGGTCTGCTCGGATCACTTTGGCACTCTGGTTGCCGTTGGGACTGAGGTTCACCCGGGTGAAGGCACTCACGCCCCCAGGTCCCTGCGGGGCCCCCAGCAGGGAAGAGCGGGCCCCCACGTCCCCTGTTCCTTGAGTCCCAGTAGGGGAAGCAGAGGCTGCTGAGGATGAGGAGGGAGCCGCTGCTGTTGCCCCAGGAAGGCTCACCTCCTCCACAATGCCCGTCCGAATTTCAGCATAGCTGACAGGGGCAACTGGAGAGGTGTCCACGTAGCTCTGATGGGGACAACCCATCTGCATGGTCATGTAGTCACCCCGGGTGTTAGGCACTGCCCGGGTAGGCCTGCACATGGTAGCAGTCCCCGCAGGCGCAGGGCCCACTCTTCCAGGCTGGACCCCAGGGCTCTCCTGCCAGGTGGCCCTCCGGCCAGGCCCCAGGTCCATGTTCATGTACTCTTCAGTGCCCGTCTCTTCCTCCCTGGGAGCTGGGTGGAGTTGGGATGGACACCTGACAGAAGGCGAGCTACGGGATGCCATGGGACCAGACAAGTAGCCGGGCTGATCACTCCCAAACTCAATATTCACATATTCCCCTGGGCTCTTGGGCTCCGGAGGGTGCAGCAGGGCCGGCTGCTGCTGCTCCCGTGCCCGAGGTAAGGTGCTGGCCTTGGGGTCCCCCAGGGACAGCCTCGTGGGCCGAGCCAGGCGGCTGTTGGTCTGCGCAGCTGTGTCCACCTTTCGAGGCAGATGGGGCTGCAGGACCTGATGGTGGAGATGATGTGGGAGGCCAGGCTCAGGCCTCACCCCACAGTAGCCCCCGCCCAGGCTGTCGCTGCTGGTGGAGGAAGAGGAATCTTCGGTGGCTGCAGCATAGAGAAGGCGACCAGAGCTGGAGGAAAGGCGGAGGTGCTGGTGCCGGGCGGTCTCCTCCAGGTCCCCCGGGCGCTGAGTGTGCTTAAAGGACCTTGGCAATGAGTAGTAGGAGAGAACTGGCTTGTGCTGGGGGTCCTCGGTGCCGTAGTAGCAGTCAGAAGGGCTGCTGGTGTTGGAGTCCCCCACAGGCAACATGTTCATGTAGTCACCTGTGCAAGACAAGAGCTTGCTACCGCTACTCTCCACGGGCAGTTTGGGGTGTGGCAGGGCATGAGCGTGGTGGCCCCCGACCCCGTTTGTCCACGTTTTCCCATAGCTACTCCCAGAAGGGGCAGCAGCACTGTTGCTGCCACTGGGCCCACCCCCAGTGTCAGGGGAGCAGCTGCCGCTTGGGGACATCATCATGTAGCCATTGGGGTCCACTCTCTGGGGGTGGCGTCTGATGGGGTTGACGATCTGCTGTGGGGCAGATACACTCTTGGGGCTCATGGGCATATAGTCCCCACTGCCTTTCCGGCTGCTGGGCACTGGGGCTACCCCTGGGGACATGGGCATGTAGCCATCGTCGGTGTGGAGGGTGGAGGTGTCCGGGCGGCTGTGGCCTCCGCGACGATCCATGGCGTGCATTTCCAGACCCTCCTCAGGGTAGGACTGGGTGGGCACGAAGGCGGAGTGCCGGTAGCCGGGCAGTCGGCCTCCACTGCCACCTCCTGGTGGGTAGGCAGGCATCATCTCTGCATATTCCTCAATGGAAGCCACGGAGGACTGGGATGAGGTCTTCTGGTGGGAAATGGTGGGGGACGTGCCTGCAGAGTGAGTCCGCTTTCGAAACCGATTATCCAGATCTGCGGCACCGGCTGCGTCCTCCGCAGCCAGGGCTGGGCTCGTGCCCAAGCCAGCGCCTGGGAGGTGGCGGGGACCATTGCCACCCCGAGGCAAAATGTAGTGGCCATTGGGGGCGGCGAGAGTGGAGGCCCCCTTGCCTCCCATGCAGATGTAGTTGCTCAGCTCCTCCTCCCCGCGGGCCGGTGGAGTATGGCCCAGCGAATCCGGGGTGACGCTGCGGAAGGAACTTCGGAAATCGCAGGGGCTGGAGCCATACTCATCCGAAGAGATGAAACCGCCATCACTGGGGGAACCGGACACAGAAGCGCTGGATCTCCGCGGGAAAAGGCAGTCAGAGGTGGAGCCGTGGCCGCTGGTGCTGCTCGAAGACAGACTGACGGGGCTGGTGGCCGAAGGCGAGCAGCGAGAAGAAGGCATGGGGATGGAGCGGCTGTGGTTGAGTGGGGGGTGCAGCCGGGAGCTGCCCCGATGCCGGTGGGCGTGGGTCCTGTTGGTGCTAGGACTCACGGGGCTGCCGTCCACCGAAGCCGGGCGGGACATGGTGCCTTCGCCGTCGCTGGAGGCGCGGACGCGGAAGGAGCCCTGCTTCCCGCCCACCATGCTAGCTGGAGAGGTGGCGGTGATGCTCTCGGTGCGTGAGCGGCGCGTCAGCCCCACCTGGCTGGGCGGAGGGTTGTTGAGGTGGTGCCTGCGCAGGGGGACGCTGATGGGGTTGGAGCAGTTGGAGGAAGACTGGCTCTTGCTGCGAGGCCGGAACTCATCACTCATGGCCCGCATGGCCTCCAGGATTGTCTCGTGCATGTTCTGGGCCACCACTGAGTCATCCACCTGCATCCAGAACTCCCCAGGTCCGGTCACTGCGGAGCGGCCCACTTCGATGAAGAAGAAGTTCTCTGAGTGGCCACAGCGCCGGATGTTCATCAGCTGCAGCACCACTGCCGCGGCATCTGAGTTCAGCTTCACGAAGCTGATGGTCTTGCTGGTCAGGCAGAGCCGGTAGATACCAATCAGGTTCTTTGTCTGACCCAGGCCCTTGGGTTTCAGGATCACCTGCCAGACCTCTTTGAACGCGGGTCCTGGGAGCTGGTCCCCGTAGCTCAAGTCCTCCCCAGCCTCTCCAACGCCAGAGCTGCCGCTGCAGCTGCCCCCGCCACCTCCCGCCCCAGAGGCCGCAGCCCCATCGTGGTGGGCTTTGGCACGGTTGTGCAGCTGCAGGAGGGCCTGGTACCAGCTGTCCTGCTCGGCCTCGCTGTCCGCTGCGATAGCGAAGTGCTCGTCCCGGGTGTAGAGGGCCACCAGGTGCTTGTTCTTGGAGTCTGCGCGCTTGTTGATGTTGAAGCAGCTCTCGAGGGGGATCGAGCGTTTGGGGGCGCTCGACTTGTGCCGCCACTTCTTCTCATTCTCGTAGTACTCCAGGCGCGCGGGGCCCCCTGCCTCGCTGGCTGCCCGCAGCACGAAGAAGCGCTTGTGCATGCTCTTGGGTTTGCGCAGGTAGCCCACCTTGCGCACGTCCGAGAAGCCGTCGGTCTCCGGAGGGCTCGCCATGCTGCCGCCGCCACCGCTGCCGAGCAGAGGGAGGCGCCGAAAAACCACCCGGTGAGGGGCGGAGGCTCCTCGCCGCGGCCCCGCGCATGCAAACAGGGCTGGAGGCGGCCAAAACCTCGACTCCGAAATCCACGCCGCCCCCCTTCGCCTGGGAGGGGCGGCTGCAGAGGGACGCAGTGGCTGCGCCAAGGAGATAGCCCCAACCGGAGTTTACGGGCGTTTCGTACCCGGGGAAGAGGCTGTGCGTCCGGCAGGAGTATAGCCCGGATCCTCCCAGAGCCAAGTCTCCGGGAAGGAGCGTAAATGCATCTCTCGCCGCCTGGGCTGGTGTCCCACGCAGGCAGGCAGCGGCAGCCTGAGGTCCCCAGGTTACCCCTCCAGGAGCGCTCGCCTTCTCTCCGGAGTTCCCCTCTGGAAGTAGCGATTCCCGAGGCAAATTAAATATCCTTGGGCAGGGGGAGGCGAGCTGCCAAGTCTCAACGTTGCACGGGGTTCTCCCTCCTCCTCCTCCTTCGCCTCCTCCTCCGCCTCCTCCCACCCCCTCACCGCCCCCGCCGCCACCAGCCGCCCAAATACCAGCTCAAGCGCAGAGACCGCGGCGCTGCGGCTGTTGCTGCTGCTGCCGCCCGCGGGCGCGTCCTCTGCAGCCCCCATTCGGGCCCATCTTGGCGGGCGGAGAAAGTGGGTTTTCCACGAAAAAAGCTACTAAGCAACCGGGGTAGCTGGGGACGCGCCAGAGGGACTGGCACATCCCTGACCCTCACTCCAGGCAGCAGGGGAGGAGTGGAGCGGACGAGGACGGGAGGCGAGGGGGTAGGTTTGGGAAGGACTGAGGGAAGACGCCTCTTCCCCGGGAGGCGCTGCCGTTACAGTTACTTCTCCCCTCCTCCCTCCTCCTCCTCGGAGAGTTGCCGAGAGCCCCAACCAAAACAAGCGGCGGCGTCTGGCTCCGAGCGCCGGCCCCCTCCAAGCGCGCCGCTGTCTCACTCAGAGGAGAAAAACACGTGACGGAGCCTCTGCGCTCTGCGGCCCGTCCGCCGCCACCGCCGCCGGGAGGCTCCCGCCCGGGTCTCTACATTCCCGGCCGAGCCCGCCCCGCGCCCGCCCCTCTCCGCCCCCCGGCCTTGCCGCAGCGGCGCCCGCGCCGGCCTCCTTGCAGCGCTCGGCCAGCGCCCCTTCGCGGCAGCCCGCACGGCTGCAGTCTTCCTCCCCGTCTGCCACCCAGGGTGCCCCCAGCCCGCAGGAATCCCCGCTGCGGGCGCAGGCGGGGTGTTTGGGTGGCTACCCGAAAGCACGAGGGGAGTCTGGGAAAACGGCTGGGGTGGGGGCCAGCTCGGGAAGACGCAGAAGTTGGGGAGGGGGCTGGGGATGCACTGCGGCTACTGAGCCCGGAGTGGGAGGGCCCGGGGAGGAGGGGACTCTCGAGTTGGGCTGCAGCTTACCTAACAGGTAAGATCGACCTCTCGGGAGGGAGGTTTCTACTCAAGGCTCTCTCTCCTGGGAATATAAAAGCTGCATTTTAGTTTCGGGGTGATAGGCCGTGATGAAGCGATCTGAATGGGACTTGAGGGCCAGTCTGCTTCTTGGAATCCCCGCATTTGCTTCGCGGAGGTATCTCGAATAAGCAGATGGACGCCCATGGGCAGAGATTGGAAGATTCTGGTCACTCCGAAAACAGTAGAGGGATCCCTGGGAAGCACCCTCAACACTCCCCCCCCCCCCCCCCCCCCCCCCCCCCCCGCCAACCCTGCACCATGGCGTTAAAGCTGCCGATCAATTAGGGGGAAAATACAAATACTACAGCTTCTTCTCCCGCATCCTGGCGAGGGGCGGGGATTCACACCTAGGGGGGAAGGCACGGGGAGAAAAATCACATGCCCCTTAACGTATTACGAAATCTATTTAAGATTTAAAAACTTGTTAGGGACCTACACGAATTCATACAGCCTAATGTGTAAATATTGGCTTAAGTATTGGTTTCACACACATCTTCCACACCCATTGAACCACCCCGCAGCATTTTTACCCTTGAGTACAAGGATAATCGAGAAAGAACAGGGATGGTGCCAGCTCAGTTGTACAGGAACATGGGTACTTCCCGAGAATAGGTCAGCAGCCTAGGTCTACAGTCAACCTTGCAGTATCAGTTACCCAAACAAACGCTCCCCAAAGTTTTTTATTTTTTTAAGCTGACCCATAAACAGGCCGTTGTCCCCTGCTTGCCCAGCTGGCATCAAGGTGACTGACAAAGATGACTGACACTCGGTTTCATGCTATCTTAGTTTTCCACCTCATTCCTGGCCTTCCGCGATTTCCATCCCCTCTCTCCGGATGGGAGACCCTCGTCTGCCGCCAGCTCTCTGGCACTGCAGGACGCCGGCAGAGAAAGCGCAGCAGAAGAGGCGCTGGGCACGCTCAATGGCCGGCCAGGCTGGGCTGCGGAGAAGCGCGCCTGGGCCTGTTGCGGGGTGAGGGGCGGGAGGAGTTTCTTGGAGAAGCCTGCTGATTGGTGAGGCTCCCCGTCTTTCAAATCGTGCATTGCAGGAGGGGAGGTGGGGAGAGATGGTAGGGGTACCAAGGTAGGTTGCAAAGCATAGGAAAAAATAATAAATTAAAAAAAAAAACCCATAGGCGCCATTCAGCAGCGTGTGATACGTGAATTCCCAGGACTCGGCATCTGCAAAGGGGAGTTCCCCAACCGAAGCCCAGGAGCGTCTCATTTCTCCTTTCACCTTTTTGTTCCCTGCCATCACGCAACCTCATCGAAACCTGGTTAATCTATAATTTGTGTACACAGTGTTGAATTGAAAGCTTGCCATCTCTCCCTCTGACAGCTTGGTGATGTGGGCACACGTGCCCACTACAGCAGAGCTATAAATAGCATCTATATGGAGCTGGTAACGAGGCGGCAGCAGTGGCCGAGATTCTGCTGGTATAGCATAGCCTGCTTTATAAGGAGCAGGGGAGGGGTGGGTGCAGCAGGGAAGCAGGAAGTTAGTAGTAAAGTGTAACTGTGGTATTTCACCCTTGGCCAGAAAAAGATAAAAGGTTGTTTACTAGTAACAATGTAATCTAGGACCAAAGGGCTTTTTGCAGGTCTAATGTTTAGCGCAGGGTGGAGGTTATTTCACATTTCATAGGAAAACGATCTAAAACCATAGACTTACTTTTCAAACGACACCCCCAGCCCCTGCCACAGAAAAAAAAAAAGAAGAAATGCTAAATAAAAGGAACATGCCTCTATTTTTTTGAAAACGAAATATTTTATACTCTTTCCTAAAAGGAGAGGGCAGGAAGACCAATTTCATTTGCAAATATTCTACAACAACCTTTACACAAAGGTTAGGATTTTGATCATGTCAGACAAATGATTATAAAAGCTTTTTTAAAAGTGTCTCAGTGGAAAAGATTTCTACTTTAAAAAAACTTCAGTAGCTAATATATTGGCTGGAAATCATGAGACAACCCAGATTTAGTGACAAATTCCGTTTAGACCGATGAGTTTCATGTGCAAGACAATCGTTGGCCATTAGATATTGTCATTTTTTCCTGCTTGCTGATGTTTTACTACCAACGTTAGAGGTGGTTAATATTTATTGTAACTATGCTATAGTAGGTTCATTTGTTCTCTGCATATTCTTTATTAATGAGTTGAGATAACTCTACTGTGCACATTTGGTGCAGTATTATACAGAATAGAAAGAGATGCTTTTGTGGAATCTAAGTAACTTAAGCAGGTACAAGTGTCATCCTGTCACCTTACACTAGATTAGTCCTGTGGTGTACTGTAATGGTATACACTGTATGAGAAATTTACTCCTAGCTGAAAAGTCCCAGAAACCAGAAAGCCACCTAGTACCAAGTATTGCTCAATGCTGCCATCTATAGGATAGTTAGAGGTGGTTTGTGTAACAGACTCAAGTGCATTTTAAAACAAGTAGAACTAATAAAACGATTCATCAAGACACTGGAACATCTATGTTGATATTCACACATGCAGTTATGATTCCAGAAGTTAAAACTTCATATGCCAGGGGTACACTATTGAGCAATATTAGTTTTCAATTAGTTAGAACAATTAATTAATTAGAACAATTAATCAATTGTTCTAATTGATTCTTTAATTCAATTCAATTAATTGTTCTAATTAATCAATTAATTAGAACAATTAGTTTTCAAATGGAAATATTGGCCCTGGCCCGTGTGGCTCTGTTGATTTGAGCATTGTCCAGGAAACCAAAAGGTCGCTAGTTGGACGCCCCCACAGGGCACATGCCTAGGTTGTGGGTTCCAGAGTTCCTCCCAGTGGGGCAGGTGGGAGAGGCAACTGACTGATGTTTCTCACATGGATGTTTCACGCTCCCCCTCCCTTCCCCTCTCTCTAAAATCAATAAGCACGTCCTTGGATGGAGATTTCTAAAAACTGGAAATATTCATCTGTGAGATGCTAGGAGATACATCATAAAGGCTTTATAAGTTACTATGCATGTCCCTAAAGTGATCTCTAGCTATAAACTTATTTTGATTATGAATTGATCTGTTATAAACTAAACATTTTAAATATAGTCAACATACATAAATATAAATTACTGTCCTAGCAGAAATTAGAATTGAGTTGGCTAACTGTGTAACTAACCATTTGAAATTTAGAAAGTATTTTGTATATTGAAACAGATGTTTTAGTTAAGATAAATAGGTCACAGCTGGGGGAGCTATTTAAATATTGTCATCTCTAGAATTAATTTTGGCAATTTAGAATGGTGCTTGAAGGAAAATTAAAGCTTGTACATTTTCTCATTTTAATGTCTATTTTTATTTTAAGATACTTTAATTGTACATACTTGAAAGCTTACTCTGCAAGGCAGTATGAAATGTATAAAAAGAGACAGCTTTTTATAGCTTGGATGGGGTAATAAGAGAGATACAAAACAAAGATAATTGATGAATAAAGTCCTCTGTGAGTGTGTGTATTAAATCTCAAAGAAGTGGTAAATTACAGCAGGTGGAGATTATGGTGGATGAAATAACTGAAGAAACCTTTATGAAGGAGAGGAGCCTTAAGCTTGAACTTGAATGGTTTGGTGTAACTCAGAGAAGTGGTTGGCTGTTGACTTGCTTATTTGTTGCCATTCCAATGTTTCGGAGCACCATCCTGCGGTAGGCATTAGGCTAGGCACTGAGGCTTTAGATATCTAAGACATGATTTGGCTCACCAGAAGCTTTTCGGTGAAGATGCAAGACGAATGAATACAATTCTCGAGTGCTGCAATTTCTTTGGTGAAAAAGTAGGCACAGGGCAAATGAGATGCCAAGACCATCAACTGCCCTCTGATTTAAAATCATAAATTACAGACAGTGCCATTTAGGAGCCCAGGGATGCCTCTCCCCTTAAGAACCTTGTTTTCCCTTGTAATTAAAATTTTTCTGCCCTGGCTGGTGCGGCTCAGTGGATAGAGTGCCAGCCTGCGAACCGAAGGGTCACCGGCTGATTCCCAGACAGCGCTCCTGCCCAGGTTGCAGGCCAGGTATCAGTAGGGAGTGCGCAAGAGGCAACCACACCCTGATGTTTCCCTCTCTCCCTCCCTCCCTTCCCCTCTCTAAAAAGAAATAAAATCATTTAAAAATGTTTTTCTTGCCTTCGGATTTAAAAAATGTGACATAGTGAAATTAAAAGTGGGCTGGAAAGTCATAGTTGGCTTGAGAACCTGTTGGATCCATGCTTCTTGAACCTAAGGACCTTGCCAATAGCAGTCAGGTTCTGACTCCAGAAGACCTAGTGCAGGCTGAGGGTCTGCATTTCTAACACCCTCCGGATGACGCTGATTGGGCTGGGTGGGGGTGGGCACCACCCTCTCAGTGGCACAGCTCTAAATGACTGAGGGTTCGTGGCAAGGCATGGTAATATGGTGCTGTGAAGCACACGAAAGATCTGTGCATTCTGGTTTTATATGCATTTCAAGAGAAGAGCAGCAATCAACACTACTTAACTGCGGCATTATTGCATTGGGGCTGCTCTCTTTTCAATCAGAGGAATCAAATCTTTCTGACAAGTGTGAAAAGTTATTTTTTTCTTAAACATCTGTGCTAGTGTTTTCCAAGGTGTGATTTAAAATGCAAAGTTCTGGCTACATCCAAGTCCTACCGAACCACGGTCTTTTAGAAAATGAAAACCTCCCCCCTCCAGCACACGCACACGCACGCGCGCACACACACACACACACACCCCTCATCTGCATTTTAAGCAGCATTCCGAGAGATTCTTGTTCACACTAAAATTTAATAACCATTGACTTAGGCACAAAGGGAAACGTTTAACTAAATGCCTTGGGAACAGGGGAATACACAGCCTGAACCAGTAAACAGAAGTCTCTGCCTGTGGACTGTTTACTACAGCGAGGTGGAGTGAGTTATGACCCACACCTGGTGGACTTCCGAACATTTGAGAAAAACCAGTTGTTGAAATCAGGTAGTAGGAATCCCGTTCTACACTCGTCTTAACTTCATCCTCCCTCTCTCCTAGAGAACTCAGGGAAAACAAATGCACCGAAACCTAACACAGCACTTCAAAAAGAATCATACCCTCAATAGAAAATTTAAAAATATTCACCGATTTTGAAATAAAGCATGAAATAAACCGACGAATGGGGTTGGAAGAAAAGGAGATGAAAACTCAGTGCCAGTATTTAATTTTCCATTTTATAAATTTTACCGACTGATGATTTTTTTTTTTAGATAGTCTCTAATTACTGACATATCTAAAAAACTTACTTTTTCTGTTTCTAAATTTTTTCTTGAGGGAGATCCAAGATGGTGGAGGAGTCAGTGAAAAGTACACTAACCTCCTCCTAGGGCCAATCTGGAATTACCACTATACTGTAGAGAAATCATCTTGAATAACCATCTGAACACTAGCTGGAGAGAAGCCTTACAACTACAAACAGAAGAAAACACCTCAGCACAATGTGACTGGTAGGGGGTGCGGAGGAGATGCAAGAGGGCTGCCTGGGTTGAGGTACTGGAGAGATATTTCAGTGGACACTGGGTGCAGGTTGCCCTGAGAAGTGTGGGGTTTAAACCACAAGCTGGGCTCCCCAGCCTACAGCACCAGAGCCTGAAAGGTACCCAGATAACATCCAGCTGTGAAAAGCAGTAGGGTTTTACTCTGCAGAAAGCTGGAGACACAGAGAGCCTTTTAAATAAATTTTCATTTGCAGCCACTTACTCTGGGATATGGCAAAGGGAAGGCAGAGTGGTCCAGAGACGCTTAAGGAGAGACTGAGGAAGCTGACTTTGGGGAGAGAACTGAGAGAGCAGCCACCAGGATCCCTGTGCTGAGTCATCGCCCATACAGCAGCAGTCCTTCTGCTCAGGCAGACCACGCCCTCTGAGTGGCAGCAGCTGGAGGGGAAGCAACGGCCCCGCCCACAGGAATTACCTGCTCCACCCTGTGGTGCAGAAGCCTGAGTGCTGTTTACAGATTGATTAGATTAGGAACCCATGGTTTAATGGCTGATTATTTTAGCATCTAAGGCAGAAAATTCAAAGCAGCCAAGATGAGAAGACAAAGAAATAGACCCCAAATTAAAGGACAAGAGAATTTCCCAGAAGAACTAAGTGTAGTGGAAGCAAGCAATTTATCAGATTGACAGTTTAGAGCAATGATTATAAGAATACTCAACAGCATGAAAAAAGACATAGAAACAAACAAAAAAAATCAGTCAGAAATGAAGAATGCAATATCTGAGATAAATAATACACTGGAAGGAATAAACCGCAGGTTAGATAAAGCAGAGGCTTGAATAAGTGATTTATAAGACTAGGTAAAAAAAAATCAGGCAGAGCAGAATAAGAAAAAAAATTTTTAATGAGGAGAGCTTAAGAAACATTTTTGACAACATGAAGCATGACAATATCCACATTGTGGGAATACCAGAAGGAGAATGGGGTGACATTCTCTATTTGAAGGGATCAAGAACATATTTGAAGAAATAATAACTGAAAACTTCCCTAATCTGGTGAAGAAAAAAATCACACAAATCTAGGAAGCTCAGAGAGTCCCAAACAAGTTAGACCCAAAAGGACTACACCAAGACACATCATAATTAAAATGACAATACTTAAAGACAAGGAGAGAATCCTAATAGTCACAACAGAAAAGCAGGTGGTTACCTAAAAGGAGCACCAATTAGACTGTTTTCTGATTACTCACCAGAAACATTTCAGGCCAGAAGGGAGTGGCATGAAATATTCAAGGTGATGAAAAGCAAGGACCCACAACCAAGGCTACTTTACCCAGCAAGGCTATCACTTAAAGTCAAAGGAGAAAATAAGCCAGGTGGTAAAAGACAAATATCATATGATCTCACCTTTAACAGGAACCTAAGCAACAAAACAAACAAGCAAGCAAAATATAACCAAAGACATTGAAATAGAAAACAGGCTGACAGTAACCAGAGGGGAGAGGGGAGGGAATTTCAGGGGGAAAAGGGAAGGGATTACAGGAACAAGTATAAAGGACACATGGACAAAAACTAAGGGGGCTGAAAATGGGAGGGAGGTGGGGAGCACTGAGGGGGTGGACTGGGATGGGAGTAAAAGACAGAAAACTGTACTTGAACAACAATTAAAATAAAATTTAAAAAAATAAATAAATTTGCATTAAAAAAATCGAAGGAGAAATAAGGAGCTTCCCAGACAAGAAAATGATAGAGGAGTTTGTTAACACCAAACCAATACTACAACAAATGTTAAAGGGCTTGCTTTAAGAAGAAGAAAAAGACAAAGGGGGAAAAACCCAAAGGAAAACTATCTAACAATAAAATGGCACTACATACTATCTATCAATAATCACCTTAAATGTATATGGCTTAGATGCTCCAAATGAAAGAAAATGGGTAGCTGAATGAGTAATAAAACATGATCCATATATATGCCTCCTCCAAGAGATACACCTCAGATCAAAAGATACACACAGACCAAAATAAAGGGGTGGAAAAAGATATTTCATGCAAATAGAAGGATAAAAAACCTGGAGTAGCAGTACTTATATCTGGTAAAAACAGACGTTAAAACCAAGGCTATAGTAAAAGAAAAAGAAGGACACTACATAATGATAAAGGGAACAATCCACCAAGAGGATATAACCCTATTAAACATTTAAGGACCCAACATAGGAGCACCTAAATATGTAAAGCAAATCTTGATGGACATAAAGGGAGAGACTGACAGAAATACAGTCATAGTTGGGGATTTTAGCACCCAGTGGACGTCAGTGGCCAGATCTTCCTGGCAGAAAATCAACAAGGAGACAAAGCCTTAAATGACCCACTAGATCAAATAGAGTTAATTGATATCTTCAGAGCATTTCACACCAAAGCAGCAGAATATACATACTTCTCAAGAGCACATGGAATGTTTTCTAGGATAGACCACATGCTAGGACACAAAACAAGTCTCAATAAATTTAAGAAGATTGAAATCATACCAAGCAACTTCTCTGACCACGATGCTGTGAAACTAGAAATCAACCACAAGAAGAACACTGAAAAACATACAAAGACATGAAAGCTAAATAACATACTATTAAACAATGAATGGGTCAACAATGAGATCAAGGAAGAAATCAAAGGATACCTTGAAATAAATGAAAATAAGGACAAAACAATTCAAAATCTGTGGGACACCAGGAAAGCAATCCTAAGAGGGAAATGCATAGTATTACAAGCCTATCTCAAAAAATAAGAAAAAGCTCGAATAAACAATCTAACTTCATACTTAAAGGAAGTTGTAAAAGAAAAACAAACCCCAATATGAGTAGAAGAAAGGAAATAATTAAGATCAGAGCAGAAATAAATGAAATAGAGTCTAAAAAATAGTACAGAAAATCAAAGAATTCAAAAATTGGTTCTTTGAAAAGATAAACGAGATCGACAAACTGACCAGACTCGTCAAGGAAAAAAAGAGAAAGGATCCAAATAAATAAAATCAGAAATGAAAGAAGAGAAATAACAACTAACACCAAAGAAATACAAAGGATTTTAAGAAAATATTATGAACAATTATATATCAACAAGCTGGACAACCTGGATGAAATGGGTAAATTCCTAGAAATATTTAATCTTGTAAAAATAAATCAGGAAGAATCAGAGAATCTTAATAGACAGATTACACCTAATGAAATTGAATCAGTAATCAAAACTCCCAACAAACAAAAGCCCTGGACCAGATGGCTTCACAGGTGAATTTCACCTAACATTCCGAGAACTCAGAATAGTCCTTCTCAAACTATTTCATAAAATTCAAGAGGAGGAAAGGCTCTGAAACTCATTTTATGAGGCCAGCATTATCCTAATTCCAAAACCAGATAAAGACACTGCAAAGAAAGAAAGTTATAGGCCACTATCACTGATGAATAGAGATGCTAAAATCCTCAACAAAATATCAGCAAACTAAATACAGCAATGCATCCAAAAGATCATACGCCATGATCAAATGGGGTTTATTCTGGGAATGCAAGGATGGTATGACATTCACAACCAATAAATGTGATTCACCACATAAACAAACTGAAGGGTAAAAACCATATGATTATATCAATAAATGCATAAAAAGCTTTTGATAAAATCCAGCACCTATTTATGATAAAAAGCCTCAGCAAAATGGGAACAGAAGGAACATACCTAAACATAATAAAGGCCATGATGACAAACTCACTGTCAGCATCATACTCAACTGGCAGAAACTAGAAGTATTCCCTTTAAGATTGGAAACATGACAAGGATGTCCACTTTCATTTCTCTTGTTCAACATAGCACTGGAAGTCCTAGCCACAGCAATCAGCAAGAAGAGGAAATAAAAGGCATCCATACTGGAAAGGAGCAAGTAAAACTGTCTGTACTTGCAGATGACATGATACTGTACATAGAGAACCCCAAAGATCCTACCAAGAAACTAATAGAACTGATCAATGAATTCAGCAAAGTAGCAGGATACAAAATTAATATTCAGAAATCAGTTGTATTTTTATATGTCAATAAAGAACTAACAGAAAGAGAAATTAAGAAAACAATCTCATTCTCAATTTATTTAAAAAGAATAAAATACCTATTCTTCAAAAGGAATAAACCTAATCAAAGGTGTAAAATACCTATACTCAGAAAATTATCAGACACTGAAGAAAGAAATTGAAGAAGATATAAATAAGTGGAAGCACATACTATGTTCATGGATAGGAAGAATCAACACCATTAAAATGTGCATATGACCCAAAGCAATCTATAGATTCAACACAATTCTTGTCAAGATTCCAATGATGTATTTCACAGAACTAGAATAAATATTTCAAAACTTTATATGGAACCACAAAAGGCCCCACAGAGCAACAGAGATCCTGAAAAAGAAGAACAAAATTGGAGGAATCACACTACTACCTAACTAATGTCAAACTATACTGCAAAGCCATAGTAATCAAAACAGCCTGGTACAGCCATAAAAACAGACACATAGGTCAATGGAACAGAATAGAGAGCCCAGAAATAACCCCATACATTTATACTCAATTAATATTCAACAAAGGAAGCAAGCACATACAGTGAGCTAAAGATAGTCTATTCAATAAATGGTGTTGGGAAAATTGGACAGATACATGCAGGAAAATGAAATTAGGCCACCTTCTTACACTGCACACAAGTATAAATTCAAAATGCATCAAAGACTCAAATGTTAAACCCCAAATCATAAAAATCCTAGAAGAAAAAATAGGCAGAAAAATCTCAGACATTAATTGTAGAAATTTTTTATTGTATATATCTCCCCAGGCAAGGGAAACAAAAGAAAAAATAAACAAATGGGACTTCATCAAATGAAACAATTTTTGCACAGCAGAAGAAATCATCAACAAAATAAAAGGACAACTCAGAGCATCTACATTCCTTTCAGATGTATCTGAAAACTTATTTGCCAATACATCTGATGAGGGGTTAATATCCAAAATTTATAAAATACTTACAAAACTCAATACCAAAAAACTAAACAACCCAATTAAATGCGCAAAAAGCCTAAATAGACACTTCTCCAAAGAGGACATACAGATGGCCAATAGACATATGAAAAGATGCTCATCACTAATCATCAGAGAAATGCAAATAAAACCACAATGAGATATCATCTCACACCTGTCAGAATACCTATCATCAATAAATTAACAAACAAGTACTGGCAAACACGGGGAGAAAATGGAATCCTTTTGCTTGGTTGGTGGGATTGCAGACTGGTACAGCCACTATGGAAAGCAGTATAGAAATAACACAAAAAAATTAAAAATGAATCTGCCTCTTGATCCAGCAATCCCACTTCTTGGAATATATGTGAAGGAACCAAAAACACTAATTTGAAAGAACACAAGCACACCTATGTTCATTGCAGTGTTATTTATAATCACCATATATGGAAGCAGCCCAAGTGTCCATCAATAGATGAGTGCATAAAACAACTATGGGAAATTTGCACAATGGAATTCTACTCAACTGTAAAAAAGAAGAAAATGTTATCCTTTGTGACACTATGGATAGACCTGGAGAACATTGTACTAAGTGAAATAAGCCAGTCAGAGAAAGACGAATACCATATGATTTCACTCCCAAGTGGAATTTAATGAACAAACGGAACTAACAAGCAAAAGAGAGGCAAACTCATAGATGGAGAACAGATGACAGCTAGTAGGGGGTAAGTAATTAGGGGGTGGAGAGATTGAGCAAAAAGGAAAAAGGACTCATGGACATGGACAACAGTGTTGTGATTGCTGGTGGTGGGTGGTATAAGGGGACTAAATGGTAATAGAAAAATATAATAAAGATTATATAATTTTTTCTTGATTTCCTTAAGTATTATATTCTCAGTTATTTGTTTTTTACATTCTTTGATGAGGATTGGGTGTTTGTCAGTCAAGTTGTCATCTCAGAGAATGCCACCACTTGTTTTGGTTATTTAATCTAAAGAAAGAACCCCCGGTTACTTCTCGTATTTAAAGAGCTATGCGTTTTAGGATTTGTAAACATCACACACCTCTTGTTCATTCTGCCCATTATCTTCAAGTTGTCTTTTGGTGCAGTACACTCATTCTGAAATTTGATAACCAAAAATTGTCTTCAAAATAATTCTTTAACTTTACTTGTTTGCTTTTAAATAATAACTTCAGTAATGATGAATTGGCAATGCCCTTTATGCAGTAGTCAGAGTGTAGAGGCAAAACTAGTTGGCCTTACTAACAAAGAGTCACTGGGTCACACACACAGCCTATGACTTTTCTCATACCACCCTCCCTAACCACAAGGTCAACAATCGTGTCCTCTTCCTCCTCCTCCTCCTCCTCCTCCTCCTCCTCCTCCTCCTTCTCTTCCTTCTTCTCATTCTCCTTCTTTTTCAGTCATTCCTCAAACTAGGGCTGATGGCTTCAAGGTCCTTTATCTGGAAAAAGATGAAAACAACTGGTAGGAGTTTAAGAATATTTGTATGTGTGGATTTGGAATGTATGAGTTAATCTCAACTCAAAACATTCACAATGACATCACTTCCTATGGTGGAGTCCGGTGTGGCTCCACGCAGGAGCAGAGGGTCACCTACATCATAATTACATGGAGGCCTGTTAAACTCAAAGTGTCCTCCATCCGACACCTGACTCTACACATCAGATTCTCTGTAGGTTAACATGCACTTGCCCCCTTTCCCACTCCCTTCCATGAGTTTTATGTGTGTT
>PVKM010029581.1:0-17712 GCA_004027735.1 Carollia perspicillata | reverse complement strand
TTTTTCCAGAGCTTTGAGAAATTGTACCTGATTCTGAAATTTCCACAGAAGGGACCTCAAGAGTTGTCTAAAGGACCCCTTTCATACTTGAGGTGGATCTCATAGAGGGATGATTGACTAAGAGGGAAATTAAAATACCCCTATAGGGGCAAGTAAACCACCTTAGAATTTCAAATTCAACTAATTGGGTAAGAGTACCTCCACGTGGCCATTCTGGTAACAAATGACCAGTAGGCACCTGTTAAGCAGCTCTGGGTAATGTGGCTGCTTACAAGGATGGTATACACATGCCAGAGATGGGAGCGACTCATTCCTGCAACTATACTTAGTGATGGGACTATTAGTGATCCCAAAATAGATATTTGGGGTACAAAGACAGTAGGAACACTTCCCACACAAAAAGTAAGTGGGGTACAGGTGCAAGTATAAAAGTCAAAAGTCAGCCGGGTAGGACAAGCATGAAAGACAATCTGTGGGCCTGATGAGGAGACTGCAAAAGGAAGTCATAGCCCAGGTGAGACAGTGATTAATATCCCATATGGAAAGTCAAACTATGCTTATGAGGCCTCAGGATGAGGTAGTGTCTTGTGGTTTTCACAGTGTGCCTGACAGGTGTGTAGACATTTTCTTGCACCTGGCAGGGGTTAAGGCTAACCATATTCCACAAACTTGTTATCCTATCACTTGTGTCTTCCAGCAGTGGGTGCCCTTGTGGCTTTTAACTGCCTGACCCATGACCACAATTTAGCTGCTGACCTTCCACAGGGAACATCACACTCACCAAAATGGAATAGATGGCAATGGAAAGGGGCATCCCTGGATGCCAGGGCAGCAAAGGGGGCTGATTACACCAGCATCTTATCTAGCTAGCTCACTAGGAGAAGCTGTCACATGTGGGCACAGGTAATCAGGTTCTTGGTGATCACAGACACAGAATTGAACGGAACACACAGAGAGTTTACGGCAAAAAGAGAGAGAGCAGATTTATTAAGCGATAGTGCACTCCACAGAACATGGGAGTGGGCCAACTCCAAGGGGAGATTGACCTCAGGGACTGGGGGGGTTCTATTTTTATAGGGTGGATCTTTCCTGGCTGGTTTTGGTGGATTTTATTGAGCATGTGCAAGTAGTTGTATTACTTTAAAACTACTGTGCATGAGATCTCCCATGATTTTTCTTGATTGGGCACCAGAGAAGGAGGTCACACAATGTTAATTTATTATAATACTATTATAATGAAGCACGGGTCATGCAGCATCTTCTTCACAGGTGCATTCATGAGTCACCATGACTCAGCACTTTTCCAGAAAATGGGAACAACTGATCTTAGAACAGGGTCTCTGTCCTATATGGATGTCCTTTATCTTAGGTCCAGGGCACCTCTAGAGTTTCCCCCTGCCTGACTATCTCCTGCCTCAGTAAGACAAAACAAATACAGGCAAGTATGTGGAGAAATTAGAATAGTCAAATGTTGTTGATGGGTATATAAAATGGTGTAGTCTCCTTAGAAAACAGTTTGACAGTTTCTTAAAATATTCAACAAAGTTTACTATATCAGGAAGCAATTCTACTTCTAGGAATATATTCAGAATAAATGAAAATATCTATACATCCGAAGACTTGTATGTGAATGTTCATTGGGTCTTTGTTATCACCCAAATATCAAAGTCAAAAAAAAAACAATGAATAGGATTGTATAGTTGGATATTTTTGCTAAAAGTAATCATGAATTTCATAAAGGTATTTAAAGAGAAATAAGATGAGACAGATCTCAAGATCCCTTAACATATAAGTTCCAGAGCTGAATTGCCTCTTAATTCTTTGGACGACAGGGTGGGAACCTTCAGGAAAAACATGCAGGGAGGGCTAATAGCTACACTTCCCTGTGATATCAGTAGATGCAGTGCTAAGGAATTTTCCCACATATTTTCATAACAAAACCACTATTGTGCAGACCACAAGTATATATTAGAATATTGAAATGTTATGTATCTCTTTTGGCTATGGATCTATTCTGAATTTATCCAAATGTCAGACTGCAAAATAAATCTTTTTCAATTGTTCATACCTTATGCTTAACATCCATAATGGAGGCTCTTCAGAGAAGAGAAAGTTACTAGAATTTATCAGGACTCCTTTACTGGAAAGAACTTAGAGTAACCTGTGCTAACTGTAGCCTGGTGAGTGCCAGGAGAGTGTACAGGTGTTGGCCTGTGGCAGGCTTTCAAATCACTACAAGCCCAGGGTCTTCATAAATCACAGGTTAGGAAGCATTCATTCTACACTGGTCTTTAGTAGCAAATATGATAAAAGCTTACATTTTAATTTTACTTGAAAGAGTAAAGTTCTCCAACTTTTGAATACCTAGTTTATTTAGCTAAATCCCAGCTTAGCTTTAAGTATTGCTAAAACAGTTGAAGAATGTCTATGTTTACCTTAACAGGTTAATTGGAAGAAAAAATTCTTATATTCTAAAGGAATTGAGGAATGAAAAATAAATGTGCATGTAGTGAATAATTCCAAATTATAACTCTGTAACTTATTAGTATGTAATTGGACTAATTAAGTAAGCAGACCCAATCCAAAATTGAAGTTAAATATGTAATATTCTTAAGTGAGGAAAGCAATTAAAGAAGTTATTAAGTAATAGTTGAAATATCTTGTTAAAGAAATTAAATTACTGTTCGACAAAAGGCAACACGACTAAAAGGAAAAGCTAAAAAACAGAGCAAGAAAAATATTCCAGCTTGTAGGCATCGAACACTGCTGTAGATAATTTCATGTGTCACCTTGATGAGGAGAATGGGTGCCCAGATATTTGGTTAACCATTATTTCTAGGAGTGCCTGTTAGGGTGTTTTTGATGAGCTTAACCCTTGAATAAGTAATTTGGATTAACATTTGAATAATTACTATTGGAATAATGAATTATCATCTGAATAAGTAATATGAATATGCAAACAGAATATTCTCCCCATCATGGCTTGGCCCCATCCAATCTGTTGAAACCATGAATAGAATAAAAGTCTAAGAAAGAATTCCTTCTCTCTGCCTGACTGTCTTCTAGCTGGAACACCTCTCTTCTGCCTTCAGATTCCAACTCAGACTGGAAGTACACCATCGGCTCTCTTGGGTCTCCAGATGTCATGGACTTCTCGGATTTCATAATTCCATGCACCGGTTCCTTATAATATACAATACCCATGTGTATGTGTCTTATATATCCTATTACATAAATATACAAAGAACTGCCCCCCACAAAATGTATGGAAAATTAATCTAATCCAATAGAAACTTAGGTGAAGAGTTAAAGTAAAAAAAGAAAAGATAAAGAGCAGAACATAAGAAAAGAATATGCAGGAAATCACACACACGCAAAGCTAATAAATACTGAAAAAAGGAACAAATTAACTATCAAAAACTAAATACTGAGAGATTTATTGTTGCTTATCAGATACATAATATCCAGTGAGGATCAGAGGAGGATTTCTTTCACACATGACAGGTATCTTAGAAACAGGGGACCAGAATATGACCCTGTTCCCTCCAATCTGCAGAGACCGGGGGTTTGGCTGTGTACAGACAGACTCCTCAGGAACGTGGACAGAACCAGTGTCAGAGTGTGTGTTACAGGTAAACCTGCACAGATGATCAGTGGAGACCATGCCATCGAAGTTGGTGTTACTTACCTATATGGGAAAAGGATGCCACTTTCAATTGTTTTTGCCATCGACATAACATTACTGAGTAGGTTGTGTATGTAATTTGCCATAGATCAATCTGAAGAACGGTAGAGATAGATAGGAGCACAACCAAATGAGAGAGCTTTGAGTCTGTCTCCATATAAAGGTAACCCCTTGTAGACCCATTAACCTAGCTGAAAAGATTCCAGAAAAAAATAGTTTTTACCAGTTTACTTGTCAGGGGCTCTGCCATTTCACTGTAACCTCTAGAAAAACAACCATGAAGGAAGGTTGCGGTAGGCATAGAGGGAAATTTGAAATTAAAATATAGGAATGGCAAATGGGCAAACTTCTCTATGCAAACTCCTCTTTTAGTGTCAATAAAATTTCAAGTGACACTCATGTTACAATATAAGCTATACATAAGCTTGCATAAATGACCAATAGTTCAAATGTACTCAACATCTAAAGTACATGGTATTTTATAAATTAAAATAGCTATCCTTCGAAACTTTAAAAGACAGGAAATGCAGGTACCCGGGGTCTTGTCCTACTGTCTGCCTAATCAAGGACATGGTCACAGCTAGAAAATTCCTGCTGCCCTGTTAACGCTTGTTCTCACTGGAGGAATGTCAGTAAGCAGCGTTCCAGCTTAGCATAAAAAAGAAAAGGAAAATGTCTGTCGTTGTTGAATGTATTATACATACAATAATATATATGAAAATCATTGGGCTGGCTTAAAGGAAAAGAAAACAAACACAAACAAACAAAAAGAAAAACTCTGCAGCCACAGCCCAATTTAAAAACACACAGAAAACAAAACCTTTATCTTTGCAAGACTATATCTGCATACGCTCAAGAGAGTCTTTAGGTTCTCTTCCTAATGCAATAATTATTGTTAGGTCATATTCAATGCACTGGCAATGCTGTCAAAACCCAGACTCAGCACACTGAATAAAACAAAGCAGAAAGATGAGTTTACTGCAAGGGTTTTGTTAATGAACTAAAGAAATTCATTCGCCTGGGTGCATCAAAGCCCAAACATGAACAGGAGTTTGCAGCAAACTAAAGATTTATTTATGGAAATGGCACCAAACCCAGAGTCATAGGTGAGCTATTGGTCTAAGGCCTGGCTCCGGGGCATCTAGGGGATAGTTTATATAGGGGAAAGAACATTAACCATGGCAACTAAGGGAGTTAGTTAGAATTCTGGTTAAAGTAGTGAGCTCTGCTAATGTCAGCCAGTGCCTCTTTCTGTGTGGTTTTGCCAGAGTGTAGTCTGAGGAGTCATTCTGCTTTTCTGGGTCTGGAGGTAGAACACAACTGAACCCTAGACATTATCTTTAATTTTACTAAAATTCTGTTTCTGTAGTCCACCAACCTGAGGCTTTGTTCCTAAGATTATTTGATGCTGACCAGAACTTTATTGTCCTGTTTAATGGCTTAATGATTAAGGGCGTGGTCATGCAAGGGAGAGGAAGGGAGTGAGTCCTGGAGTTCCTAAGCTGTAACAAGGCCAGTTTGAATCCTAAGAAAGAAAGGAGAAAGGTCATACTAAAGAAATGAAGTTTCTGCAGTTACAGTTTTGATCTGCAGCCAGGAAATTCAAAGAACAGGAGCTATAAATTGCAAGTTGTTTATAGACTAAAGGATTTTTACAAAGTACATGTGGAAGTTATTTGGCTTCTTCTGCTCATTGGTTGCCTAGTGGTTTTCTTATTTGGATCAGGAAGAAGGAATTCCAGAGATGGCATGAATAAACTTGGAGTTTGGGAATCAGCTGGTGTTCTCTGCTGATTTCTGAGAAGAGCACCAAATTCCTTTAAGGTCTGGGTAAGTATCCTATAAGCACCTGCAATGACCAGTTCCATGTTGTCCCTGACATAAGCGACTTCATTTTATTTGGTTCTACAATGACAAAATATTTTCCAAAATGGTTGTTCCCACTAAGATTGGATGAGAAACTCCACTGTCCCATGTTACACCCAACATGTTGCTTTTATTTAATTTTTAATCTTTTCCAGTCTTGGGCATATAAAGTTGTAAGAGGGTACAGCCAGGGGCCCTCCCAAAGAAGGATTTGTAATGGGGTGCAGAACTCAGGGTGTCCAGGAAATATTAAAAATATGGGATGTCCTCACCCCCACAAGTCTGAACTGGAGGATGGGACACATGGAGCAAGGTCATCGAGAGCTGTTTAGCATAGCAACAGTTTTGCAGATAACCTCTAGAATGGTCATTTAACATATCTGTAATTTTTGTCCAGTTTCATGGATATATTAAATAGCTGTGGCCACACTTTGAGTCAGGGAGATAGCAGTGACTTCCACCCAGGATGTAACTGGGAGGCAATACTCTCTAGTTCCAGTGCCTGTGTAAGAGCTTGGAAATGATTGCCTCCATGCCACAGAGCCATGCCTGCCTGGATTTACTATGGCAGCCCCGAAAAGCTGGAAAAAATACAGGAATGCTGGCAGGTGTAGTCAATTGTGGGAGGAGTCAGAAATTGGGATACAGAGGAAGATTGGCACTGGCACTTAAGCCCAGGCATGACAGCCTTGACAAGAACCATGCAGCTTTGGCAGAGAAGAACCATGAGACTTCAGCTAGGGACAACCACACAGCTTTGAGTCTCCTTTTGCCATGCAGCTTAGGAAACTGGAAAGCAAGATAGAGCAGCGATACAGAGCTGTCTCTTAGCTGTTTGGAAGATGCAGGAGAGACGCTGAAGGAAGGAAAGGGGTGAAAGGACTCTTGCTGGTAGGCCATGAGAAGGTGTCGTGTGATTTTGGATTAAGAACTGGAGATCCCGGTGACACTGGTGACGGTGCTGGGAACCCAGGGAGGCCTGCCAGCCAAGCACAGATTACCAGGAAGAAACGGTCTACCTAAGCCACATACCCCTGACTGGGCAAAGAAGGGAAGAAAGGACTGTGTGTGTTTGTGGGTGTTTTAAGGGACTTTGGGATTTTAATGAAAACATTAAGTCGTTAGTCTTAAGTCTGTATAACTTTTGAATAAATAACTCCTTGCCTTTTCACAACTGTCTGACATGGGCAGCTATAATTCTCTGGCAGTGGGCAAGATGAACCTAGTATAGGGGGCACCAGGAGAAGGGGGGGTCCATTTGGTAACATGTGCAACCCCTACTCTGGGGGCCAATCAAGGAAAACCATGGGAGATCACATGCACAGTAGCTTTAAATTAATACAACTACTTGTGCACGCACAATAAAAGCCTGCCAAAAGTAGCCAGGAGGGATCTGCCCTATAAGAATAGAATCCCTCCAGCCCATGAGGTCAATCTCTGCTTGGAGTTGGCCTGCTCCCATGTTCTCTGCTATAAACTCTGGGTGTTTGGTTCAATTCTTTGTCCCGATCACCAAGAACCTGGTTACCTGTGCCCACCTGTGACAAAATGGCTTTATATTGTGGTTTCGATTTTCATTTCACTGAGGACTAATCAGGTTAAACAAGTGGAGAGAAAATGATTCTTAGTTAAAAGTTTAAATACACAGCTTCAAATAAAGAGTTAAAGTTTATGTTAATGATAGGAGACTCAAGAGTTGGAAATTTTTAGTTTAAGGTAAATAGTTATAAGCCTAGTAAGTAATACATATGTTAAAACAGAAACTACAGATAAGGCCCATCCTGGCTCCTGGGAGAGCCCGCCAACCTCCCGGGGCACTGCTAAAGACCACCGCCAGGGGAACGAGTGGAGGCATCTGGGCCATTTTATTCCAGGGAGAGACAGTCACTTGCCACCCGCCCTCAGGGGTAGTTAACTGCCCAGGGCGAGAATACTGCAATTTTTCAATCTAATTGTCCCTGAATTTCAAAACTCCTCACTGCAATTTGTCCTCTGTTATAAAAAGACTAGCTTGGAAAGAAAATGTACGATGGTCCACTAGGGTATGAACCAGCTGTCCTCTCAGATCCTGGTATCTGAATAAAGTGCCCATAAAGATTCAATCTCTGTCCCTGCTTATTGGCTTCAGTATGTGACAGGCAACACGAATGCCGGTGTGTTTTCTTGTTTCATTGTAAACTGTATTTACCCTGCGGAGTAAGTTTTCTGATTTCCATATTAAAATAAAAACTTCTAAAATTCCTTTAGAAATTTTCACCTTCGTTAACTGAAGCCTATGTTTTTCATTGTTCTTGAGGAAAACCTGTAAAACTTTTTAGAAGCAAATTTACTTAAGAATAGCAATCAAGACACTCTGTAGGACAATAAAGACATTAATAATACTTTGTTATTGCACAAGATATTATTCGCTCTCAAGTTTAATGGCTTTCAATGCCTTTTTTTGGCAGTATAAGGAAATTAGCTCTGTTTCCTGGCATAATTAGTTTCCAGTCCTTCATTTTCATTCTGTTGAAGACTAAAGGACAAATCAGTGATAACAGAATCAAGCACTTGTGTAGTCAGCTAAGATTCTTGTCTCGGAGTAATTTATCATGGAAATGGTGCCTGCTTTTTTTTAATGGAAATTTGAAAACAGCTTTCTGCATGATTGAAGCTTTTGTCAGTAGCCCACCCTGGCATATGACAAATGTTAAGATCAGTGTGATAAACTTTTGAAATGGCATAATTAGCTGAACATATATATTTTTTTCCCAATTTTTCTCTTGCTCTTTCAGAACTTTACATGCAGGTTACATTTGTACCCTAAGTAAAGCTTAAGAGATTATAAAATATTGTTTTTCTGTAAAAAAATAGTTTGGGATACCAAATCTATAACATATATATGTATGTTTACTTTCAACCTATGGCTTCTTCAGGGTATTAAAATAATATAATATATGAAGAAAGTATCTGCATTAAAATGAATCTCTTAAAAATGTCAGAAAATGTCTATGTGATTCTTTGTATGAAACCAGATAACTAAATATTTTAAAATGTACAGGACACATATTTTCAATTTTTCTTGGGGCATTTTGCAACATATAAAGAACCTAAAGTGCCTTTCATATCTAAGTATATAATACATTAATATTGATATCGGTATCCAATATTTAAAAGTATGGATATGCTCAAATATTTGATGTATATCCCTAAGGAAAAAATATGCCAAAGGATGCATGTTTGTCAAAAGAAAATGGTAATTTTTAAACTAATTTTTAACCCACCCTGGAGGAAACATATTTTTAAATTAACAGTTATTTTTTATTAAAGTCATTCAATTCATGGACCATGGAAAGGAAGATTCATTTGATGTGAGCCCCAAGAAGGAATTTATGTGCTGGGATGGACTCCCAAGGGCCCAGATTTTATTAGTAACAAGAGCCTAGCCGCCAGCTACCCACAGGAGCTTCTCAGGTGCTCTGCGTGCGCACCTCTCAGAGCCTCAGCCTGGACTCCGTTCCCCGCACTCGGGCTCCCTGGTTATGCTGTCTGAGTCCTGAGTTGACAGTGCACTGTTGCATTTTCCTCCCATTGGACTGAGGCCTGCCGGGTACAGTCAGGCTGCACCATTTGGAGACCTCATCTACATAAAACAAACCTAACTGAGAGCCTGGGTAGGAACTTTCCCTATAAAGGGCAGCTTCCCCTTTGTTTTGACAGAACATAATTTGGGTTGCTACCTAAACCTGTATTTACTCGGCTACAGCTCCTTTTTGCTCAGATAAATGCTTTTTTATTCTCATAGAGTCTAAAATTAATTTTGTTTTAAAAACTATATCCAACTGACCATATCAGATATTGCGCCGTGAACCTATAATTTTATGGAATATATTTTATTTAATTTTATTTGTTGTTAAATTATTTGAGTTTTCCTTTTTAGTTGACCTAGATGTAGGACTAATTTTATTATACAGTGCTTCATTTCTCTCTGTACTATGTTTGTTTTCAATTCTGTGATGCTTCCCACATACTTACGAAAGAATACTAAAATGTTATTTTAACTAGCAAATCCTGAAAACACACATAGGTATGCTAACAATGCCATCGTCTGATCTGTGTCCACTGCTTTAGCCATCACTTTTGGCCTCAGTAGACTTTTCTCAGGAAATCTCTTCCTTCGGGCCTCCCTTGTGTACAAGTGCATGCCTGCTGATCCATCTGCGTGGTTTGCAATTGCAGAAAGCCAGCGGACATGACCGTGCTTCTCTGAAGTCAGCGCTGGTCCCTTGTCACTGCCATGCCAACCTTTTGCAATTGATTTACCGGCTGGGAAGCCCCTCAGCTGTCACAAACACATCTTTCAAGAAAATTCAATGTAGAAGAGTAGCAATGAATACAATTGTGGGACCTGACAAATCCCTGGTTGAAAGATACCGTAGACCTTTGTACCTTCCATAGTTTTCAAGTGACTGGGAATATACACAGAAGGCAACATGGTTTTTGTTATGTGTCGATCCCAAAATTTAAAGCAGCTTACAAGTATAAACTATTTAGTGATTCTTCATTAACATATAGGTTGAGCCATTTATCTCTTGAATGGGAAATGTTTGAGTTTGGTACAACAGCCTTACTGTGTGATTCATCCTATTTTCTGTTGAAATTTTTAATTCACTGTA
This sequence comes from Carollia perspicillata, assembly GCA_004027735.1. Lineage (NCBI taxonomy): Eukaryota > Metazoa > Chordata > Mammalia > Chiroptera > Phyllostomidae > Carollia > Carollia perspicillata. The sequence continues at coordinate 7,506 of PVKM010029581.1, read as the reverse complement.
ATTTCTTACGCAGTGATTATGTGTCCCTTCTGTTCAAGATATTTTGCTCACCACTGCTGACATGGTTGTTGCACATGGCCTGCACAGTACAGAGTAATGTATAAGCCTCTAAAGAAGTATGGTTAATACATTGGCTATATCGCAACCTACAGAAATGGAAATAGAAATCAGCAGTGCTGAGCGTTGTGGCTTCATTGATACCGTAAAAGTGTTTAAAGACTTTGGAGGATCTGTATAATTATAATATGAGAAAATAAAACCAGCCATTCCTGGAAAAAAAAGTCAGTGTATGTATGTCTTTCTCCTATGAGCAGATATTTACAAGATAGATAACACATTTAAAAAATTCCCTTTGGTCTGGAGCCAACGATACATACAATCCTTTGCATTTGCAATAAAACCTCTTTCAGAGGCATGACGGAGAAGGTAAACTGAAGATGTGAAAAGCCTTGGGGCAGGAAAGCAATGTGGTGCTTTAAGACATTCATTAATTAGCTTATCTACCCAAATTCTAGAATGTAATTTACTCCCCATCAGGATACGGCTGATTCCTCACTTTAACTGCTGATCCTCAGCAACTGTTGTTTTCCACCTTTCTTCTAGGAGACACTGATAAGCAGTAAAGCTGACTACTGTGGACGTTTTAATATTCAGTTCACCTCTTTCACCCTTTGCCTCAGGCATCCAGCACGCTTCGCACAACCTGAACTCCAGCAGGATTTGGGAGAATTCACCTTAGGGAAATTAAAACTGCAGATGTAGTCAAGGGACCTATGACTATAGGTAATTCACAGTCCCCTGTTCCTTGGTATCGCTGAGCTTTATTGGTGCCAACTCAGAGGTTTGATTATTTACTGTGTCTTGGGGAGCCACATATAGTTTAAATAATGTGTAACTGTGTGATCTTCTCAACCTAAATCAACTTAAACATGACAACAAAAGAAGTTGGGTTTTTTGTATAAGGGACAGGACACTAACAGATGTTTATATTACCACCCCAATACACATGCATGCACTCACAGACATGGCTGGTGGTTCCTCACTGTGGCAGATACTCAAGTGGACCATGCAGAGCCCCTTGCAGAACTCATTTCCCCAGGTGCAGAAATGTGGCCTGCTGATAAGTCATAGGCGACACACTCCCAGACTCCTCTGTGGGAGGACGCTGCTGTGTTCAAGACTGCATCATCCTCCTGCTCCCCCACAGGGCAGTCGGACTGTGACTGCCCCAGCAGGAGTTCAAAGGGCCATCAGACGAGTCTCTGTGGCAGGCATCTCTGAAGGGGAATTTTAGATCATGGTCAATTTCTCCATCCACATAATCCTCCTCCTTCGCTCCTTTGCACGTATTCTTTTATTCGAATTCCTTCTTAAAAAATATCCTTAGTGCAAATACTACTATCAAAGTCTAATTTTGAGAGAACTCAACCTGTATATAATAACCAGACACATGAGACTAGTTCACGACAGGGAAGGGACACGAGTCAAATCCAAGTTCTCCTCAGCTTACTGTGTTGATGCTGAGCCATTTTAATGCAATCACAGCTCCTTTTTCAGGAAGAGAGCTCAAATGTGGAATAGGAGGTTAACGGATTTCTCTAAGACCGGTTTTAGGTGAGTTGGGGCAGAGCACAGCTTTCCGCAGCCACTTTGTCGTAGATGGCAAAGGATTTCAGGACTCCAGCTTCTACTTGACAATAACCTGATGACAAAACTATAAATGACAAATTAGTTTTTGTTTTCTTCAGAACATTTCTACTTGCCCTTTTGCCAGTCGAGACATTTATACCTTTTGTGACGTTTACAGAAAATCATAACTGAAACAGAACCAGTGGGCTCTAAGACCCACAGCCAAACAAAACCCCAAGACTCCCAGTGCCAGTTTTATGAAAAGGCAAGGAACTATTTATTCAAAAGTTATACAGGTTCAGAATAATGGCAGAATTCTCTTTTTAAATCTCAAAGTCCCTTCAAACTAAACACCCATACACACACACAGCCCTACTACCCCCCCTTCCCAAACCAGGACAGTCAGGAGTCAGGTCTCTCAGGAAAAGAAATGCAAGTCCACAGCTCAGCTGGGCAGATTCCCGTAGGGCTTCTCCCAGTCCTCTGTGCTCCTGCTCTTAATCCCAAATGGCATGGCCCCTCCTGACAGTGGGCTGGTGAGGGTCCTGCATCTTTTCAAACTGCGTGGCCGAGGCCCGTGCGTGACTGCTACATCCTGCTTTTCTATTCCTTTCTAAGTTGCATGGCAGAGACCCCGCTGTGGCTAAGAGAGCATTGCTGCCCTATGCTTGGGTTTAAATCCTGCAGTGAATCTTCCCCTGTAATCACATTTCCTTCTCTTCCCACAAAGGGTTACACCTGCCAGTACTCTGGTCTCATCTGTCTTTCTCAGCTGCCATTGTTAATCCAGGCAGGCTTGGCCTGGTGACTTAGGGGAACGGCCTTCCTGCTCTCTCACAGGTGCAACAAGCCCCTCTGGCCACCTAATAAGTCAAACTCATGCTCATCTCCCTGTATCTGAGCCTGTCAGGCAGAGCTATCAGTCGAACTAAAACACAGGCCAAGTTCTTTAAATATGCAAAGTACCTCCAAGTGGCCCTTCTGGGCTTCCTCTTCCTCCAGCCATGTTGGTGGGTGTTTGGGGCTTCTCAGCCTGCGCCCCAAGTTCTGGATCTTGGTCCACACCCATTACATGACCCCTAATAATGAGACTTGGATTTTCTTTCTTGGAAACAGTCTCTGTCTTTTCAAATATGGAGAATACCAAGGTCTAAGGAGAGCTTACCCATGCAAGACTCTGCATATTTTGCACTTAATAAAGGGTCAGTATTCTGATGATACTTCATGCTCCTCAGAATATTTTGTGACCATCTTCTCTTCACTGTTGTTACTCAGTGAAAGTTATGTAGAAGTTTCCCATCATCTCTTTTCTGGGTGGTTGGTTGCCAAAGAAGAGTCATTTATATCAGGGGAACTAAAATAAAGCCGGGAAGCCCAGAAGAAGCTTGTCTGACCAATGTCCCACCCAGCACGTTTCTCTGAACTTTTGAACTTCTCAGCCTTGCCTGGGCTTTATAATACCTTCCTCTGAGTGACAACCAGACCATTGCGTACTTTGAGAGAAGCCAACCTGTTTTGCCAACTAGCATCTTTTTATTTGCATGTTAAACTCAACGGATCCCCAGGAACCTAACCAGAACCTTTACTTACATACACAGGGCCAGACTGAGAATGACACATGTAACCCAAGCCTTTGCACACTCGGCCTTTCTTTGTTCTCTTCTGCACACGCCTCACACTGCTCCCCACTCTGGGTTCCCCACTTGCAACTGCTTACACTCAAATACGCATGCTTTTTGTTTCTATTTGAGCTTAAGCCTCCTTCTTGGTTTACATTTTTATAAATTTTCTGCCTCTATTTTTTTATAAAGCCTACTCTTAAAAGGAGCAAATATGTATAGTAGTTGGGAGTATAAATTTTGAAATCAATAGGAACTGTTTTGCATTACTGCTATGTGTTCCTCTAAATAATAATCCAGCATAAATTTTCTGATAACTCTAAGGCCAATATATTTATCTGTATAGTAAAAATAATATGACCTATAGCCAGGAATGACATAAGGATTTAATTACAATATTCAAAACACAAAACATAATATTTGGCATGTAGTCAGCACTAAAAAAGACAACTATAGTAATAATAAAATGATTATTAGCTTTATCAGTTTACATAAACATTTTAAATCATCTTTATTATTTCTCTAAACTTTAATTACATTATTTCCTCTATCAACCATAAGACTTTACAATTACCATAATATATCTTTTCATGGGTCTCCTTTCCTCTGTCCTGCTGGTATTCAGGCCTCTCACACTCTCCCCTCTCTCCCTGCTTTCCTCCATCTACTATGAAAACATTAAACCCACTTAATACGTGACTTACACCTTGACATGCATTTTCTATACACCATCTGTTATAGAGATATTTCTATCAGAAAATATATCTTCGTAGAGATTGAAGGTAGTTTTATTCTGTTAAAAAATTAAGCACCAAAACACAGGGTACAGTGTAAGTGCTTGACAATTAGCATTTTTTATTGCAATGTAAGTGCCTGACATTACTCTTTTGATTGCTGGGGCATTCACTTCAAAGGCATCCATCTTGAATAAATACAATGCCAGCAAAACAACTAGGTAAAGAGCCAGGTCAAGCCTCTCATGAAGTTCTACTTTATAGAAAGCCTTGCGTGAGTTAGACAACTGATCTCCAGTGAACCTGCATTTCCATTCCCATGTTGCTTTAATTCCTGCTCTTCTGTGTTAAATTCACCGATAAAGAAAGAACCCAGGAAACCCTAGGCACCTGACACTCAGCCCCAACAGAGGCAGGACGCCAATGTGGCTCTCTTCCCAAGACGTTACTGTGTAGCAACAGGTATGCCTTGCACCCTCCAGGGTCTGTGAGTAATAAACCTTATTTTCTCAAAGTACCCTGATGGTTGCTGGTGAGGTGAATCTTGCAATCATGATAAGCACCACGAGGGCTGGTTCATCCACAATGCTGGCTCCAGTGGGGCAAATGTCTCTGGGGGTTCTGCACAAGTAGTGATGGCCCTGGTGAGTGTACCAGGCACTTCTATGCAACAGAATCACTAATCAATAGGCTGTGAGCCATACAAAACACACACCTGAAGCCTTCCAATCACAGCAGGAAACAACTATCCAGCCTACATATATATCACAGATACCACGAAAAGTTACAGGTTTAAGAAGGCGCATGCACCCTACAGGGGAGCACAGTCATTTAGCGTTATTATTATGGTGCACTAAATAGTCCTCTAGTGCCTTCAGAGATGCCTCCCCAAGCACTTATTTCCCCCAAACGACACTCATTCTCAGAAGCATCTGGTTCATTTTTGTATGGTTAAGACTACTATTTACAAAACTCCTGGGAAACAGAAACCAATTTCATTTGTACCTATTCAAGTATGAATCTTTTTATTCTGCTCAATCCCTCAAACTGCAGATGCACAAATGTTGTATTTATTTCAGAATAAGTGGAGACTGTGAAGGTATATGTACATAATTTTAGGTTATAGTCATCAAAGACAGCTAAATTAAATCTCAGCACACATTCGCACAAAATGAAAGAAAACAAGAAATCTATGGAGGCTCCACAGTAATTTCCAATTCTATGGTCACAGAATCCCTAGAAATCCCCAAAATAATAGGTATGTGAACTACATACATTATTTTATTGACCTTAAGAGACAGATGTAATCAAATTGATGCTAGCTAAATGTCAAATTATGTTGTTGTGTTCTAAATTTACATTGGTTCAGAGTAGTAGCGATACTAACACAAGGAAAAGGCAATGACCTTTTTTCTTAATTAGCCCAGCCCAATTGACATAATATTTTAAAACATGAAGTCACTTGGGAGAAAAAGAGCAAAAGGCAAAAACAGTGGTTAAAAATAATTCCAATGGACATTTTTTGTATTGCCCTCTGATATTAGCACCATAACATAAATAATAGAATTATGTTAGAATTAATAGAATTATATCAAATAGAATTGCTATATTTACTCGAATTGGAGTATGAAAATCAAGATTTCAGCAAACTCTATAGCTTTGAATGTTACCGATCGAACACAGGGATATATATCTGTCCAAATTGCAAGGATGTTACAAGGAAAATAATGATACATAGAAAAATTGATGTTATAAAAGAAGAACGAGAATAAGAAAATCACCCAGAATTTTAGTGCATGCAAAAGGTGGTGGTTTTATTGTAATACAGCGTTCTTCCAGGTGCTGCCCATACAAATGTTTTACAAAACAGTCTCAGGATCATCGGGCTAGCTGGCTCACACTTATTTAGCTCCAGTAGGTAACCTGAGGATGGGAAAAGAATCAGAGCTACAATCCCTGCCATTAAAATTCTGCCTCAGGCTCTGGCTGGTGTAGCTCAGTGAATTGAGCTGGGCCTGCGAACCAAAGGATGGAGGTTCGTATTCCCAGTCAGGGCACATGCCTGGGTTGCAGGCCAGTTCCCAGCAGGGGACACACAAGAGACAACCCATACATTGACATTTCTCTCCCTAACCCTTCCTTCCCTTCCCCTCTACAGATAAATAAATAAAATATCTAAAAAAATAAAATAAAATTCTGCCTCAGTAGTTGAAGATACAGGACTAACAACATGAAGCAACAGGGAAGTTTTAAATTCTGCATGTAATTAGTATGCAGTATGAGCTAACTCATTGTAGGAACTAAGAGGACTAGGAAGATAGTAACAGCTGAAACAGACGAGAACGTTGTGCAATAAAAATGAGGTATATCACATAGGTTGTAAAGAAGTGCTCAGATGAAGATTTGAGAAAAAATTATTTTGATTAGGAAAATGAAATTAAATTGAGGCCCACTTTTAATTTGAAACATAAAAGCAAAACTTGGATCATAATAAAGCCTCTGCCACACACAGTCTTGGTAAGAATTTCTAAGTTGTTTGCATGAGAAATATCAAATCTTCCCTAACTGTGTAACTGATATTTGATTGCACTCCTGAGGTTATTACAAATGAAGAGAAGATTGGGTGATAGGGTTATGAGTCAGCAATAACAGGGCTTTTTCCCTGAACTGAAAATAACGTGGGACAAAGCCTGCTCAGATAATTTCATGTTTGTGCCTACAGCTTTGCTCTGATCAGCCTTTCACTTGAAAGCATCTCCAGCTACAGATTCTTAGTAAACCATTTTCATAATTTTAGATCCTGTATGAGCTCTGAAGTGACATTTGAATAAATGAAACCTTTTTCATTAGCCTTGTCGCTCTTTAACAAAATCTAAGGTATACAACATTGAACACGCTTTCGAATAAGTTAATCTTAACATAATCTTTCAAAGATTTAGTAAATATGTAAACATGCTGCATAAAACACCTTTTTGCTAGAAACACATAGATGAAAGCAATGACTAGCTTAGCAGTTTTTCAGCCTTAATTGGATTTGAAAGCTGAAAAATATTAATTCTATTTGATCTATATATAAATGAAATTTCAAAATACAAACAGCAAAATCTCCATGTTTATTGTTTTATTTAATCTCTTTTGTGGCTTTATCTCAGTTATTATTTATATGATGGATGCTCCGGGGGAAAATAAAGATACATGTGCTTGAAATGTTGAGCATACGCTGTGACAACATTTCTTATTTCAAATGCACTTTTCAGCATGAGCAGATAAACCAACAGGATATGCCTGGAGGAAAATATAAATCACATTAAAAGATTCCCAGTTTAAGACATAAAAACTGAACAACCAAGCCCAATTTATTCAAAAATCACCATAAACTTTTCAACATTGTTATCAGTCACACATTTTTAAGTATGTTAATTTGAAAAGAAATTATGTTTACTTACAAGTCATTTTATTTTTTGCTTTGTTGGTTTATCTCTAAAATATATATGTTGATATGGATTTGGGGGGTATTATGTAAA
>PVKM010029580.1:0-17706 GCA_004027735.1 Carollia perspicillata | reverse complement strand
TTATGTCTTACCAAAAGTGACTGTTTTGTCATTACTTATATTATTTTTTCCTCTCTGACACCAAATGCCATCCAGATATTACATGTTGGTGTGGTAAGCTAGAAATTTTTAGTTTGTAGTAATTGTCCTCATTTATGTTTGTATGTTTTTGTGCTTGCAGTCAATTTTGTGATGTTTGTTTCTGAATGTTTTCTTTGGGGGTATTGACCTTCCACTGAAGTGTTACCTTTCCTGTTGTGTAGCCCTCTTTGTAATGACTGGCTTTTCTGCTGCCCTAGGATCTGTCACTGTGAAGGGGATGATACGAGTCCTCTGATGACCCCCTGCCACTGCACAGGGAGCCTGCACTTTGTGCACCAGACCTGCCTGCAGCAGTGGATCAAGAGCTCTGACACACGCTGCTGCGAGCTCTGCAAGTACGAGTTCATCATGGAGACCAAGCTGAAGCCTTTGAGAAAAGTATGTGTAAGGGTACTTAGCCTGGGCAGTGCGTTAACCTCGCTGAAATGCGTGCCCCTGAAGGGGGAGCTCCTGAGTCTGGATGAAGCCTTAGCTTGCTTGTGTTTGCCTCTTTGAAGAGTGGGGCATGGTGCGTATATCATGTGATAGCGATCACTGTTTCTGGTACTGATTTACAGGCCGCCCTCTGAGGAAGAAGCTCTTTGTTACCATTTAGCTGTAACGTTTTCTTTTTTCCTTCAAAGTAAGACTGCTTGCTTGTCTGTATCAGTCATTTGGTCTTTGACCTGTTTTGTGACATTTTAGTCAGTATTTAACTTCATATGTACTATCTCTCCATGCCTTGTCTCTAATTAGAACTGTATATTAGAGATTAGTCTCTCTCCCCAGCACAAAGCAAAGCATAACATAGTACATTTACTGTCTATTCCCTGACAAGTATTTAGATGGGAGGGTGGGGTGGGTGGGGAAAGAAAGGAAGCAAAGGCATTACAGGCAGTACAGCCCTCATCAGGCCCATGTCTCTGCTCCTCTGAGAGGAGCCTTGTCTCTGCACTCACATCCTTGCAAACATTGTTTGTTCAATGTGTCTGTCTATATCCAGAATGCAAGGTTTTGTCTGGAACAATGTAAGATGTTCTTACAACATTTTAATATGTAGATTGAAAAGGAAATCAGTCACATCATCAGATAACAGGACACGACAATGCCAATTAAATGCTAACTTACACGGCAACAGAACATACCAGACATTAGAAAAGGGAAGGACTCATTGTGAGCTAGCACTCTGGAAAGTAGAGTGTTGGTAGCATCATGGAGTGTCTGGGTGTTGAAGCAGTTCTTGAAGGATCGGTATGATTTAGAGGTGAAGTAAAAGGAGATTACAGGGGTCAGCTTGTCTCTAGAGAAAAGCACACACCAAAAAGGTGAGGGTGAGCGCATTTCAGGGGCATATGAGAGGGTTGAACTGAGTGTGTCTTAGGGAATAATAGGAAATCAGGGATCAGGAGAGTATTTAGGAAAGAAGCCAAGTGAATATGTACCAAACCACAGCAGAAAGCAATGTGGACTTCAGAGAAGTTAAGCGTAAACTACTTAAAAATGGTCTTTATGGCACTTCTAAATTTACTGGGCACCTTCCCTGTGCTGGTCTCTCACATGAGTCTTATGGCACTTGGACCAGCCTAGGTAATCCATGAGCCTTCGCTTTCAGCTTCTCCCATGTAGAACCATCTGGAAAGAGGCTGTGACTAGGGCTGGCAGAGGATATACATTGTTTACGCTTTATTCTTTTTCTCTGCCTTTATATGTTTTCTTCTGATTTGGAAACTGACAAATGAAAAAGAAAGTCTGATTATTTGGAGTAAATTCATGAGTTCCTAGAGGAGATGGGACTGGCAGAGACTGCTTGTACCAGGCACTCTTAGCATCAGTTTCAAGCTGTTGCTGCCAAAGTAGCAGAGGATCAAAGGGTGAACCCCCTCCATTATTATCACCTTCATGATGGAGTGTGACCCACCTGCTAGTATGTTGTGACATCATCACCCTCATCTTCCCCTCACGCATGCTAGTCAGCAAGTCAGGGAGACTTCTCAGAATGTGCAGTTTTCATCAGAACTGAAATCGCAGAATTTTTTATCGAGGCATTTGATGTCTGCTTGTGAGAATAAGCAGACAGGGAGTTGCTGGTCGTGGTTCATAGCTTACCTAGATCCCAGCTGCTTTTCATTGCACAGGAAATTGGCTGTGGACAGAACACCAGTACTGGAACCTGGTTGAAGCTAAGTGGTTTAAAGAAAACAACTTTGGGTCTTTGGGGAAGTTCACTTAGTTTGGGAAAGGGGGAGAGTGGAGGAAGGCCAATTTTACCTATATACAATGCTCTTACCCCCATTGTAACTTTTACTCTGTGAGCCTGAGCTTCATGCCCTGCATGCTGTCGTTGCAGTGGGAGAAGTTGCAGATGACAGCCAGCGAGCGCAGGAAGATCATGTGCTCAGTGACATTCCATGTCATCGCCATCACCTGTGTGGTCTGGTCCTTGTATGTGCTCATTGACCGCACTGCTGAGGAAATCAAGCAGGGACAGGCAACAGGTATGTGCTCAGAACTAAAGGGGAGCTCAGCACAGAGGTCCTGAGTGACACACTGGGGTCTCAGGATTGGAGTGTTATTCTGGATTGATTTTCAAGTCAGACCTCAAATGTCTGGGTTTCTGGAAGGGGCTACCAACTGGGAGGCAACCAGCCATCCTACTTGGATGTTTCTCTTGTTGTGAGTAGTTTTGAAAATCCAGTCAGAAGAGATCAAATCATGGGGGGAGAGAGAGAATCTCCACGAACTGCTTCCTGGAAGAGCAGGATATAAGGAAGTGAACACCCTCTCCCACCCCTTCTTCAGTGAGATAGGTTTTGATGAGTTAGTCCATGGGTTATGGGAAGTTCATGAGTTGTGTTTTATTTACTTAAGATCTTAAATAAGGTCATCTGTTAGGCTAACCAGGTGTTTTCCTTCCAGGAATCTTAGAGTGGCCCTTTTGGACTAAATTGGTGGTGGTGGCCATTGGCTTTACTGGCGGACTTCTTTTTATGTACGTTCAGTGCAAAGTGTATGTGCAATTGTGGAAGAGACTCAAGGCTTATAACAGAGTCATCTATGTTCAAAACTGTCCAGAAACAAGCAAAAAGAATATTTTTGAAAAAACTACACTCACAGAGCCCAACTTTGAAAATAAAGATGAACATGGAATCTGTCATTCCGACACAAACTCTTCTTGTTGCACAGAACCTGAAGGCAGTGGACCAGAAATCATTCACATCTGATTGTGTGGAGGGTATAGTTTTCCTGGACATCCATGAACAGCTCACAGAAATTGTTTAATGCCAATTGTATACCTTTTCTTACATGCTTTAATATTAAGCACGGATTGGACAGGTGACTATTTTTAATGGTTTCTCTTTTTCTAAACCCTCTTCATGGAATATCCTGGAAAGCTCTCACATCGGCTGGACATGTCTGGGTTCCACTTCTCCCTGCACATCTATGGGAAGGGAAGGTGGAAGACTCGTGACATCATGACAGGGAGCTGGCACATGATGTCTTGAGCACAATGAGGGATAAAACGTCACAACTGAGGGAAGAACAGGAGCAGGGTGGTACTCAGGCCCTGATGTACAACTCTTCCGATTGTCGGCAGACCCCACCCTGGAGCAAAGTGTGGGGGAAAGTCTAGTCATGGTGCAGGGATTTCCCTCCTCAGTAAGGAGAGCCCAGGGAGGTAAGCTCCCTCTTCCAGTGCTGCCACTGTCAGCTCTCAGCAGGTGGACCACGGTGCTCTGTGCATGGTGGCAAGTGATTTCACTAAGCAAATAGCACTTTACAAAAAAAGAATCTATATTTTATTTTATGTGTGTCCAGTAAGATTGAAACTTAAAAGAGTGTCTCATATAGACAGAGACCTTCTCTTTATGACCCTGATTATCTCTTTTATGTTATAACAGATCTAAAACCCTGTTGCCTTTTTTATTTTGAGAAACGTGACATCTAGTCTTGTGTCCATTAAAGACTTGTGACTAGAATGCAGCACAAGCAGGTCGGACAGTTTCTCATAACATCTCATAGGAATTAATGGATTCTAAATGGCAATTTGAGCCTCATTCCTATGGTTTTAAGCTTGTGTTATGACAAGTCTTTATAAAAGAGCCTGCCCCAAACGTTTTTAAAGATTTTTTTGGTCAACACTGAAAAGGAAGAGCTTATGAGTTCTAAATGAAAGGAAAAGAAGTAATTAAAACAAAACAGTATTTTAGAAATCATTCCCTTATAGACAAACCTCTCTAGTCTGTACTGGCCTCACACTAAAAGAGTAAGCAAGCACCAACCCAGTCTAGGGTGTGTCCACTGTAGGTGCTCCTGGGCTCCTGCCATCTCAGCCAGCTTCTGTACCTGAGAAGGCAGACAGGCAGGCAGGCTGGCTCTGGGATAAGGGCCAGGAGCGAGCCACAAACTACCAGGGCCTGCTGTGTTACTGCACTCAACCACTTGTCGCCTTAACTGGACTGAATAGAGGTGATCTTTTAGGAGCCCCTGGCCTTGCGATCAATCTGTTCTGTCATTAGGGATTATCTCCCATACCATTTTTCATGAAACAAAACCAAAATCACTACCAAAAAGTCTACTTAAAATTCTGTTTTTAAAAACTAGTTTCATTGCTCCAGGGAAATGAGTGAACTCCAGGAAACTAGGTCACGAGGATCTGCCATGTAACATGGATATCCCAGATGCTGGCTTTCCAGGTGTCTCTGCATGTGCCTTGGAGTCCTGCCCTTAGTCCTCTGAGCCTTAGGTGCCTCATCTGTTATGTTGAGAGGATGAAGCAAACACAAGATGAGTCCTTTGCTTTCCAGAGGGTTTCCACAGGGTTTGCTTCCCTGTGGCTTCTTTTGGGAACCGGAAGGAAGCTAAAGGGTGTCTGAGCTCCTGGGGAGTGTATGTGGTAGCAGACTGTGCTCTGCCACCTCTTCCCACCCAGCGTCTGACTCTTCAGGATTATGGGCTCTGATCTAGGGAGCTTCACTGCCATGGTCTTTCTCTGGCTGGGCACCACACCAGCCCCTGAAAATTGATCAGTTTACCCTCTCGCTGTCCGCCAGCCACATCCAGCCCATGCCTGTATGTTCACTGTGCCTCAAAGTGCAATTACCCACTTCCCTTCTCGGCCTGGAGACTCCAGGCAGACTCTACTCAGGGTTGCTGGATCCTGTTCATCCCTGATTCTGCCCCTTCAAAATGGCCTAAGGAAGGCCCTGTGTCTGCCACTTTCTAACAGCAGATGATGAGTCATGTGAAGACAGGTAGATTTTTAAGCAGAAATCCTTTCCTCTGCCCTGATAGAACCCCTTGTGCTGAGCTTGAAAAGTACTGAGACTTCTCATAGAGAGGTAAGTGTGCTTTTGTAGTACCAGCCCCTGGGCAGCCCACCCTGTACAGCTGGTGTCCCCTACGGCAAAGGTGCTTTTGTACCCATGGTGTGTTGCTCCCAAGCCCAACCAGATTTTTATGAAGCCCTCTCTCCATCTCATCACCTCCCACCAAGTTCCAAAAACTTCTCTGCCTGTGGAGGTCTGTCCCAGGTCCTTCTTTTCTCTCCTGGAAAGACACACAGATGCTTCCTTGAGCTTCTCTTTTCTTGGCAGATGTTAGTTGAACACTTTTGACCCCATTCTTAGTCCCAGGTCTAATATTTCCCCCCTAGGAACTAACAGTGAGGCAGGAAGCACTTGCAAGATTGTGCTGTGCTGCCATCTAGTGGGGACAGTGGATCTGCCTGGTATTCCCTTTAGTCTGTCGTTTGTCCTCTAAATGCTTTGGGGGGTTATTCCTCAGTTTCCTTTCATTCTCCACCTCGCTCCAGTGAGAGGATGACATTTGACTGAATCATATGGAAATGTGGGATGAGCCTTCAGGTATCAGGGCCAGTAGGTCTGGTACTTGTGGGCCAAGCAATGGAGAGATGGCAGCCGCCCTTAGGGGTGTCACCAGCCAGCCCTCTCTGACCTGACCTTTATTCCCCAAGAAGTTACAGTACAACTCAAGGACTTGTGATTTCTTTGGCTGCCAGCAGTAATTCTTTTTTTGTGCCCGAGTTTAAGAATTTCCTGAAAATCTGTAAAAGGTCACTTCCTACTCCAGGACTCCAACATGTGTCCCCCTATGCCACCCCCCTGCTTTTTTGCTTCAGTCCACTTTTTTTCAATCTTATGGGTCTAGTTTTAAAACCTCAGACGTGCCCTACCTGGGTACAGATATATGGACCCCAGGCAGTTGGGCCAGTTCCCGAGCCTCAGGTAATGCCTGAACAGGTTGGAGCTGCTTCTGTTGCCTGGTGGTCAGCTATAGGGCTGGAGGAGGACTGGGAACATTTTGGCATGATGCAAATACACTTTTGAAATACTTAGCCTTTTTGGATCTGATTTGAAATATGCATTTTCCATCTCTAGCCTAGGAAAGACATAAACAGCTCATCACCTATTTAGATGCAATGTTTCTAGAGAGTGAATTGTTAATAAAAAACAAATTTACACTAGCATGTGTGGGGAAGTTTCTAAAAGGCACTGAGGGAATTTCTAGTTATCTAGATGTCTAGTTTTGTATTCTTTTGTGTGTGTTCACTGTTTCTCAGTATCACCACTTGAATGATACTCTGTACACGGGCTCATTTGTGTTATACATGGGGTGTCTAAATGCAGCAATAAAGCACTTCTTTACAAAGGAGTTTTTCTATGAAGGTGTTTTCCTGCATGGAGTCTGGGAACCTCTCTGGGCTCCTCTGGCTTTCACATCACCCTTTCTGGAGACATCCATTTTCCTCACCTGCCCTTTGAGGGAGGGCATCTTCCCCGATACTGGTGATTGAGTGGGGTGGGAATGGGTTTTGGAGGGTGTGTGGGCATGAAAGTGAAAACTGAAGCAGTGCACATAGGTATGCTTGTTGGAAATATGTGCACTGTATGTGAACTTACTGCCTCAAGAGAAGCCAGGCTCAAAATCAGGGTGTATATGGCAACATGACTGCTGGAGCAGTTGGGTTGCTTAACAAGCCTTGTCTGTTAAAACATTTACTAAACCACAGCCCAGCTGAGTGAGAGAACCAGGCGTGGAGGTCCAGCAGGACTGCTGGCCATAGCCTAGGCTGGCTGCTTCTCTTGGCTGCTGACAGGGCTTCCCTGACCAATGGCAGTGCCACGGATCCTCTAGTCAAAGACTGCAAACCTTCACTCACACAGCTTTACTTTTGTACATGAGGTGAAAGAAAGGAGGCCAGGGCTGTCCTGGACATACTGTATGCTAGGTGAGCCAGGAGAATTCATCCACTAGTTAAGGGCACCACGGTAGGCTTCTAAAGACACAGAAGCTGGGTAGGATACCTTGCCAAGTGTCTTCCGCCCCTTCTGCAGAGAAGAGGTCTCCAGAACTGGGTGGAGCTGTTGAGACTTCTAGAGGAGCGTGGGCCCACTGTAGAGCCAGCAGAACTACTGCACCTGCTAAGCCTTACCTGCTTAGCAGCTAAGGGTTGTGTGCTTGTAGGACAGAGGGAAGCCAGGACATTCCCTGAGCTTGTGCTCAACTGGTTGGAGGAGTGGTGAGGAGGTGGAGCTGAAAGAGGACTCAGCTTCTGTAAGAATATGAAGTGGGCAACCTGAGAAGAGCCTCTATGCTCTGGGGAAGAAACACCAAACGGGGTCTTATTGCAGGTAGGCTTAAGACCTGCAGGCCTTTCTGTCCTTTGACACTAGCCACAGTGATGGGTTATAGGACTGCTGCACGACCATCTCTAGGGGGTGCTTTCAATCTTCTGTGTCATGTGGTGGCACACTGCTGCTTGCAGGCCAACCTCATGTTTTTATAAATAAACGTAGAGACACACAGCCATGCTTATTCATTTTCATATTGTATTCAGCTGACTTCCTGCTACAGTGGCCAAATAAAGTAGTGGGGACAGATCTTCTGGCCTACAAAGCCTAAATTATTGACATGGTCCTTCATAGAAAACTTTTGTGAACCCTTGGCCTGTATGAATGGTGCCCGTCGAGTTGTTGGTCACAGCTGATGTCAGAAGTGCCATGGGCCCCTCTCTAGGGGCTGTCATTTCCCTTACCTGGGGAGTTCTATTGTGACTAGGAGTCCTGCTGTACCTCTACATGGCTGGTTCTGGAAACAGCTAAGTGACATAGTTCCATAATAAAAGAAAGAGAGGAAGAGGATGCCTTCCTGAACTGACAGTTCCTCTAAAGTGGCAGGGCCCAGACCAGAGGTGTCAGACTCATTTTCGCCAGGGGCCACATCAGTCTTGCGGTTGCTTTCAAAGGGCTGAGTGTAATTTCAACTCCTTAACAGTTAAGGAGTACTTACATTTATACGATCCTAAAATTATTTCTGCCCTTTGAAAGCAACCGCAAAGCTGATATGGCCCCCGGTGAAAATGAGTTTGACACCCCTGGTGTAGACCCTCAGCCATCAGAGAAGCCTGCACTGTCCCTTGCTTCTCCCTAGGTCCCCCTTGGAGCTGAAATGAGAGGAGCAGAGTCCAGACTCCACTGGCGTGACCTCAGTATACTCTGGGTGTGGCAATCCAACAGTTCAGGGACCTGCACATGGACTACTGCCTTGGGGGGGCTCCACTTTGGCCCCCTGGACGGTTATCTCTCATACTCTAGAGGAGACTGCCAGACAGTCCCCTGAGGTGAGCTGGCCCAGCTGTGGTCTCGTACTGATGTAATATAGTCTGCAGGGGTTCAGGGGAGATGGGAAAAGAGCAACATAGGTTAGTGTGGAAGAGAGTGGAGCAGTCCATTAACCTTATTATACTACTTCTCTGATGTTCAGCTATCTGTTATGAAACGAAGAAGATAGTAAGCTAGATGGAAGCTGTTGGTGGTGGTGCTTTTTGTGGATTGGTTGGTTAATGATTGTTTCTTCATACCAACAAAAACTTGGTAACCCAAATGTCTCCAGACTTCCTTTCAAAACTTTTCTGGTCTGTGAAATCCAGTCATCTGGGAATCCTGGCCTAGGGGCTCTTTCCTTGTGCAGGTGGTGTGTGGTTCCTTGAGGACTGTGTGAGTGCCCACGTCCTGCTCCTCAGGGAACAAGGATACAAGCCCACAGCTTGTATTGGATTTTCAAAGTAGTCCCTGCTTCCCCTTTACATTTCCCCAGCATTGAGAGCAGTTCCTGTTGTTTGACCCTGTATATGGCCAGGAAAAAAGCCCAGAGAAGGCATTGCTCTGAGTTACACTGCATCACCAAGTGCTTCTCTGACTCAAGGCTCTCCTCCCTCCACCACCATCCTTGAATGGTATCTCAGAGGAAGTGCAGACAATTTCAGTTCTTTCACACCCTTTGATACAGCCCTGCAGAGGCACAGGGACAGTGTTAGGGTCTCTGGGCTCATCCCACCATTTACCATGGAGGAAGCAAGGGAGGATGTGGTGTTCCATGGGCAGTGCTGCTGTGAGGGAGGAACAAACTTTCCTCTCAGGGTTCCTTTTGCTGCTCTAATAATCAATAGACATGAGACAGGTTTGCAAAAGAAAATAACTAAACTTAAAACATACATATGTATGGGAACCCCACATACATGAGTCAGAGACCCCACATGTAGGAGAGGCCCGGAAACAGAAAGGGAACATAGGTATGTGAGACATTCTGAGCTAAGGATGAGATAAGGTGCTTAGTAAAGAGAAGTTTGTCCTGCCCTATAGATAGGTCAAAAAGTTTATCTCTAATTCAAGGCCCAAAATTCAAGTTCTTCGAGGCAGAGGCAGAACCTTGAGACTGAGGCTAAAATTGCCTTTAGCTCAAAACAGTCTGCATACCACTGAGGCACATCTAAGGGTGGCCCGTTTTGAACCTCCATACAGGGTTGAATAAGCAGTTACATGACCAACCAGTTTCTGTTTTGCCAGAGCCCTATGCCCAGAGAGTTGGTGGCAAGAACTTGAGGTAAATTTTTAAAATGCTGGAAATGTGTGGTACTCTGGTGCAGAATCACCTAGAAGCATTCAGGAGGAGCACAGCTTTCTGGGGATTTTTATTGGCAACAGTGTCCTCCTCAGTGGAACAGGCTGACTATCCCGCCGTGCCCCTTCAGGGGAATTTCAGAGGTAAAGGCAGTGCTGGTATGTCTTCACATTTCCCTTTTTAAAGATCTGCTCAGTGCTCCTTCCTGGAGGCCTGGAAGTACAGCAGGCTGGGATGCACAAATGGCTAAGAGAGTACTGAGGGCTCAGAAGCTGTGAGCCCTGCTCAGTTTTGCCCAAAAGCTCACTTACTGCTCCTCACTGCCTGGGGTATCAGTGATAACAGCACACTGGTAGAGGATTGGTAATTAATGACATTTTTGAGTTATTTTACAGAGACAGCACTGTGAATGTGCCATCCTCCTCAGCATAACCCCGGAACCAAACTCTTGCCCCTTCCCATGTAACTAAAGGACCAGGACATTGAGTGGAACTTGAACACTAGAACACTTTCAGAAGCAAAGTGTCCATTGTCTAGAAGGGTCTGCTACAGAAGCCCCTTACCATATCTTCCCATAAATGACCAAGTTGCTTTCATATACCAGCATGTTCCCCTATCCCCTTAAAACTCATCCCTGAACTTTGGACGGAGCAAATTGATTTGAGCTTCATCTCTGGTCTCCTTGTCTGGCTGCCTGACTGATAAACCCTTCTCCTCTGGGAAAACCTGTTGCCTTGGGCTTTTGCTTTCTGTGGGCTACCAGAGATGAACTCGTAAACCCTTGTTTGGTAAGTTCTGGCTGGTGGAGGAGGACCAGATGACAAGGTGGCTGACCTTTCTTCGGAAAAGAAGAAATGTCGGATTAAACATTAAGAGGAGAGGGAAGGCATATGTCCACATGATGAAAACATCATGCCAGGCCCCTGTTGGAGGGGCATGGGTGCACACTGAGGGCCCAGGCACGGGGTGCTGAGACGCTGGCAGTGGAGGCATCACGTGGTTTTAATAAATCTGAACTTTGTATAAAATGCATGTTGCTTATTGAGATCACATGACATACCACTTTGCAGGTTGCTTTTTGCACCTAACAACCAATTTAATACTTTCGTGTGTCTACCTTATTTTCAACTTATACAGAATTAAGTTAACTAAATTAAATTAGTTAACTAAATCCTTGTTGATAGAAATTTTAGGTTGCTTACTAGTTTTTGATATCAGAAATAAGGTAGAACTCCACATCCTTGACCTTTAACTTTGTATATCTGGGTGTCTGTCTGGGATGGAGAGTTAGTTCTGAAGATAAATTCCTAGATGTTGAAAAATGGAATAGAGACATTTTAAGGTGCCAAAATTATCTCCAGAGTTATTCACTTATCTTCCCACTGTGAAAATATGAGCCTCTTTCCTTACATTGCAATATGTGGTTTTTTTTTAATTGTTAACTAAAGTGTATGTCATTCCCTCATTTTCTCATTGATATTTTACTTTGCATTTCTTAGATAAATGAGATTGAGCATATTTTGTATACTGCCCATTTCTGCTTTTGCAAGTTTCCATATGCCTTGACCATTTCCTCTTGGATTTTTCTTTGTATTTTTACATTGAATCATGAGTGCTTTTTATGATGTAAGAACATTAACGCTCTGCTTTTCTATAAGTGACAAATAAGTGCATTCATGAGTTTTTCCAACATTTTTATGAATAATTTTAAATATAAAAGCTTTAATAGTTGTAGGTTCCACATTTAACATGTTTTTTATATATATGCTTTACCACATATCTCCATCTATGCATCACTGGAATCATCCACCGGCTTATTTTTTTTTCATGCATTTCAGAGTAAATTGCAGCTGTAAGTACACTTCACTTCAGTGTGCATATTGTTACCTAGAATTCAAAATTTACTTATGGTTCTTTTTGTTCTTAGGTAAAATTTACAGTGTAAAATGCACAAATCTCCAGTATACCATTTGATGAGTTTTGAGAAATGTATACACTACCTATGTAACCCAGTTACTATGAAAACACAGAACATTGTCTCAATCCTTAAAATTCTGATGGCCCTTTTCAATCCACCCCGTCCCCATACCTCCCAAAACAAATGCTGTTCTGATTTCTTGACTTCAGCTTGTCCTAGAACTTGGTTTTAATAGTCATATGGTAATATACACTTTTGTGTAAGAGTTCTTTCTGCCAGCACATTGCTTTTGAGTTTCATCCATGCTATTGTATCCGTTATCTTGTTCTTTTTTATTGTTGATTAATAATAGTGCATTGTATGAAGATACCAATCCCTTCATCCATTTTCTTATTACTGGATACTTCAGTTTACAGTTTTTTTGCTATTATGAGTAGAACTGCTAAGAATATTTTTGTGAACATATGTTTTCCCTTAGGTAAATACTTAGGAATGGAATACTGGTTCAGAAAGGGTAAGGATATGTTTTGTTTTGTAAGAAAGTAAGCACTTTTTATCCAAAGCAAGTGGACCATTTTACATCCTCACCAACAATGTGTGAAGGTTAATTCATGTGCTTGCCAACACTTAGTGTTGTCAGTCACCAACATAAAATACAAGAATTTTAGCCATTCTTGTAGATGTGTAGTTGTATTCCACTGTGGTTTTAATGTGTAGTTCCCTAATGACTAATAATGATCATTTTTATGTGTGTCTTGTCATGTGCTTATTTGCCATTCACAAATCTTACAGTCTGTTTGTATCAGGGGCTGTCAAATCCAACCCATAACCTGATTTTGTAAGGCCCTTGAGCTAAGAATGTGTTTCACATTTTTAAAATGCTGTTTTTAAAAATCCAAGTTTGTAGATTGCTTGCCAAACTTGCTGACTTTGCTATGTATTTAAAGTGTGTCTCTTGCTGGCTATTAACTTTAATTTACTTGTTTACTTATTTTTGAGCTAGCAGGATAAACAATTTATTTAAGATGTGGGAAAAAATCTATGTCCTGGAGAGACTCGGGACAAAGGCACTAGTATCATTAGTTTGAATCACATATGTGGAGCTGATTTAACTTTGAAATGGGTGATGCATCACTGTCGACCTGGTATTACCTATTGTTGAGCTTCATCAGGATGCTTTAACAGGAGCCCTTTAAACTGGGCTTTAAAACTTGTGGTATTTCCTCAGTATTTCCAGTGCCACTTAGGACATAGAAAATACAGAGGTCAGTACCTCTGCCCTGGACAACAATCTCTTTGTTTGAATGGGGAGTCCATTACTTGAGTGGAGAAAACATAAACCATCACTTGCTGATGGCAAGGAACCTCCTGGGTGGCCCCTTTTAAGTTCCATCCTGTATCCATAGTGGAAAGCACACAATGAGCTAAGTAAAAACGGGGCTCTGTCTCCTTCATACAGGGTATCTGCAGATATTTGCAGCTTGATTGTCAAGACACAAATATAATCCATTCAGGAGGGAAGGAGGAGGAGTAGGTTCTCACAGTTGGACTAAGGGAAGCTGATCTTGCTAGTGGCATTTTCAGTGAAGTGAAATGGCTGCTCAATTAAAAGTGAGCCATCCTGTTAATGGGAATCAAGGTTAATGTGGAGAAAACTGATAACTGCAGTGGGGTATTGATTTTTTAGATCTATTCTAATAATCTCTGCCATCTTGTAGGAGTTTTTAGTCCATTAACTTTCGATGTAATTATTGATACAGTTGGTTCTCTGTCTACCATTTCATTATTTGATTTCTGTTTGTCCCCTCTGTTTTTATATCTCTATTCCTCTTTTCCTGCTTAAATTAAATAATTTAATTTAATTAAGATAATAATTTATGTAAAATAATTTAATTATTTACATATTTTAGGATACCATTTATTGGTTTTTAGTTATTATTTTTGGTAGTTGCCCTAAGGATTATAATATATCTACTTAAAATTTTTACAAACTACTTGGAATTAATATTGGGCCATTTGATACAAGATATAGAAACCATGTCAATGAAAATGTCCATTTAATACCCATTTTCTTTTATGCTATCTTTACATGTATTATAAATGCCTCATGGAAGGCTATAACATTTGCTTTAAGTAGTCATATATATTTTAAAGGAATTAAGTGGGGGAGGAATTAATTAAATTCCTTTTTTAATTTAGCAAATTTTTACTATTGCTGATACTCTCCCATCCTTCCTGAGGATCTGAGTTTCCATGTAGTGTCATTTCCCTTCAGCCTGAAGAATTTTCTTTAGCATTTCTTGTAGTGTGGCTCTGGTGTCAACAGGTTCTCTTAGTTTTATTTACCTCAAAATTTCTTTATTTTGTTTTCACATTTGAAGGATACTTTTGCTGGTTACAGAATCCTGTGTCAGTGATTGTTTTCTTTTAAAGCTTTAAAAACATCGTTCCATTGTCTTTTGGCCCCTATAGTTTCTGATGAAAAGTCCATCTGTAATTAAAATCATTCCATTATATGTTATATGTGTCACCACTTTCAAGATTTTCTTTTTAACTGTGGTTTTGAGGAGTTTGACTTTGAAGTATGGTTTACTTTATTCTGCCTGGGTTTGGCTGAGCTTCTTGAAGCTATCCAGACTGGGGATAGTGGAGAGGCTTCTGTGTAGATGGAATCACAATGGATTACCGCTTTTTTGCGTGTATGGGAGGGCATGTGAGCTGTTTTGAGTTGGTTGGAATGTAGCATGTGGAAGGAAATCTGTTTTAAATGAACTTTATTTTTGTGACAACTAATTCTTAATTCACTCAACAGGTATTTATTTGGGCATGTACTATACACAAGAAATTAAACTAAGCATAAATAAAACAGAAAATAATCATCCTATCTCTCCAACAAGAAGAAACATCTATCAGTTATCCCGATTTGCTGGTGTGGAAGTGCTGAGCTAGGTGAAGGGCAGGAAGCTGCACCATCCTATTCTTTGTAGGAGGGGCCTGGCAGTGTTTCCACACTTGGATCCAAGTATGGGGTTCACTCAAGA
The DNA here is from genome assembly GCA_004027735.1 of Carollia perspicillata. Taxonomy (NCBI): domain Eukaryota; kingdom Metazoa; phylum Chordata; class Mammalia; order Chiroptera; family Phyllostomidae; genus Carollia; species Carollia perspicillata. The sequence goes on along the minus strand of PVKM010029580.1, from coordinate 2,766 downwards.
CTGAAGAATAAAAAAGGAAGATGCACTGAAGCTTAGCTATAATGTGGGCATTATAGCTCATAATAGCTGCCCCATCCTGGGGCAGCCTTTGGTTTGAAGCCAGTCAGCCTGGGGCCTGAGGGCAGAATTCCAGGAGAGAAAGGCCAGATGGCCTGGCCTGTGAGCCTCCCCACCTGGATAGTCTGGAGTCTGGGTAGGCTGGAACAGGTGGCCGTCCTGGGTGAGACTGGCTCAGGCAGCCACTTATATGGCCACGCTGTTGGGAATCCGGTCTGGAGACAGGTAGTAATATGGCAGCTTCTTATTCTTGTTGCGCTCAGCGATCACACTGACGATGGTGTCAAGGTTCTTGCGGAATTGGGCCATGGCCTCCTTTACAGGTTTTTCAATGAAATGCTCCTCTGGGTACATGCCCAGGAATAGCTGAGAACCCAGATGGACAGATAGACAGGTTACTCTGCAATGCAGCAATGTTAATTTGACAAACCTTATCTTACCCATAGATATCAGCCCTGGGGAGTAATCCTCTGCTGCCTGCTGAGAATGCTCTAAGAATGAAAACGCCATCTCCCACCTGGCTTTCCCAAAGGAAGCCTCCGGGGTGGAGATGGGGGGACTACAGATGAGTGGGAGAAATAACTGCACTTCCCTGCTCCAGGGTGGCCATAAGGACATGTAATGGTGCGGGTAAATGTGGAGGCTGTTGTTGGCCCCAGCCATGGCAGGCATGTGGCCATGGAGGCCTGTGCTGCACAGCACTGCCACTTTTCCGTCTTGGCTCCAGGCAGTGGGCAGAGGGGCCAGCACGGGCCTTCTCTCACCCCTTTGAGGTAATGTGCTCATTTGCACACTTACACAGATGCTTGCAAATTAAAACTAGACATATTAAGAGAACTACTGAATTGTTTAAATTGGAAAGTTTCATATACAGGGCTAGAAAGGGTGGGAGAAGCATCGTATGCTATTGATGGTATTTGGGATTTACTTTGTGGAGGGCAGTTCAGTCTCAACATTCTTTGACCTGGAAATTCCCCTACTTGGAGTGCATCCTCTGGTCCTATTAAACATATGGGCAAAGAAATGTATCCAAAGATGTTAGTGAGGGACCAACACATTAACAAGTGCCCCAAGTAACTTAAATTCCCATGAGTCTGGGCCTGGTATGATCATTCTGTGCAGCACTGAACTAATGCCATAGCATTGTATCTACTGAGACACAAGGTGTATGGAAATGTCTGGAAGGATATCCAGGAAACTTAGTTGTTACCTCTGGGGTGCCAAAGAGAAACCCACAGAAGAGAGCTTCATCAACAGCTGGGCGTGGTGGGGATGCCTTTGTGGGGAGTGTCACCAGTGGAGCAGCATCCCCTTTGCTCTCTTGCCCCAGCCACCCTGAACTCTCTCAAGCTCCAGGCCTGAGGACCTTGTGGCTACTTCAGCCTCAGAACTCAGGATTCCTGGAGGGCAGGTATCTAGCCTGAGTCCTGAGTCACAAAACCCTGAGGTTGAGAAGTGCGTTAAACCTGGGCAACTTGCCTGCCAGAAGAGGCAGAATGGCCTCACCTCATTCTCCTGGAACTGGCTCAATGCCCACACTGCACCCAGATGCCAGCAGGAGCGGCCTCGGTCTGGCAGTGTGTCCACGATCTGCTCGATGGTGACTACACCCTTTGCTGTGGGTGGTGGGGCCCGCATGGTTGGGGGGGCATTGGGAATCCAGGAACACCAGTCATACTGTAGAGAGAGCCACAGACACGCAATCCAGACACTGCCTCCCTGTGTTTCCCACCTCCTACTTGTGCACTCCTCCCCATCCACCAGGACCCTCACTGTGGCTAGCCAGGGTCCCTCCACTAAGTGGGCAGAATCCTCAGTGGGAACACCTGATCTGGGCTCTGAGGCTGCCTGATTTCCACCTGGCTGCTTCTACCTAACTGGCTGACTGGAAAACTAAGAAGAGGGGCACCTCACCCTGTGGGTCAGTAGTAGTCATAGTCAAGGTGATTTTGGTGGTTTCCCACCCAGATGGCTGCCCTGCCCTTGCCCACCTGGCCAAAGTTCACTGCTGCATGCTGGGCTGAGGCCGTGAAGATCACCACGGTGAGGTACTCGGATAGCTTCTCCCTGGTCTTGATGGACTTGGGGAAGCCTGAGGCAGAGCCAGGAGCTGGCTAAGGCCCCACCTTCCAGGAGGGATAGCTGACCAGAAGAGTGCCACTTCCACCCACATCCTCCCCTGGGGTTCCCTACACCAGTGCTGGAGGGATGGGCATGGGCAAGACACAGACACACTGGGAGGGATCAGCAGCTTGGCTTAGTCTCCTGATATTTCTGACCCAGGCTATCAGAGTCACAGAAAGCCCTGAAATGTCCCCAATGAGGCATACTGGTGGTCAAGGGTCCCTTGGGGACTCTGGCCCCAGCACCAGGTGCTAAGGTGACTACTATAGGCCCATGTTACCCAAGGAAATTAGAGGTGCAGGGAAAAGCAGCAGAGAGGACTGGAGGAGAGCTGGGAGTGGTCCCTACCTGAAGCCTTCTTGCCCCGCATGCCGTACATGTAAACATCCTTCACGAAGTCCTGTAACTCCTGGTCCTCCACCACCACCTGGTCACTCTCATAGTAGATGCTAACCACATCAGCTACAAACCTAGCTCAGGAGAAGGGGCCCAACAAGCAGTGGGCAGTACGCCCAGGGTCTGCAGAGCGGTGCCCCCAGGCAGTGACTCTGTGACCCTGTCACTTATTCCTTAATGTCCAGATCA
>PVKM010029579.1:0-17702 GCA_004027735.1 Carollia perspicillata | reverse complement strand
CTTTAGTTTGTAGGCCTGAGCTCAATCCACCGAGCTACACCAGCCAGGGTCATTTACATATTTTATAAACCCTGTAGTACAGTGTCTGAATTTTTATTTTAGTCAGATGCATTCTTCTTAGAAATTAAGATAATTTTAATATTTCATATTTATTTACCTATATAAATTTTTAGGGATTATCATGCCTTCTTGAAGAGTTTTTGTCTCTGTCATTCTCCTTCCCCTGATGAACTTCATTTAGTGTTCCTTGTTGTGCAGGTTGGCTGGCAATGATTTCTCTTAGTTTTCATCAACTTGATGAGAACTACAACTCTCCGTTTGTTGTGGTGGACAGGCCTTGAGATGACTCCCAGTGGTCCCCACCTCTGGTGTTCATGCCTTTAAATAACCCCTTCTGGGACCGTGACTTGCTTCTAACCAGCAGAATATGGCAAAGTTTTGGAATTATGTTACATGATAAAAGACTGAGTCTTGGTAGCTAGCTCGCTATGGAGTTCCTCTTTCACTTGCTGGCTCTGAGCAAGCAAGATGCCCTGAAGCGATTGGACCCCTGGCTGGTGTGGCTCAATGGATTGAGAGTGGGCCTGCAAACCAAACAACCGCGGTTCGATTCCTAGTCAGGGCACAGGCCTGGGTTGCAGGCCAGTTCCCAGCAGGGGACGCATGAGAGGCAACCACACATTGATATTTCTCTCCCTCTCTCCTTCCCTTCCCCTCTAAAGATAAATCAATAAAATCTTTTTTTTTTATTGTTTTTCAGTACAGTTTTCTGTCTTTTACTCCCAATAAAATCTTAAAAAAATAAAAATAAATAAATGAAAAGAAGTTGCAGGCAGTGTTGAGGGTGGCCTCAGTCTTATAGACTCAAAGAAATGAATTCTTCCACGGACTCACAAGCCACTCAGCTTGTGTGAGGAGGCTTCATTGTTGGCTGCGTTTCCTTGTGAGGACTGAACCCCGGCCATCACCCTGACTGCAGCCTTGCCGGGGACCCAGCCAAGCAATCCTCCAATTCCTGACCCCTGGGAACTGTGTGATGAGAGATGTGTTTATTTGTTTATTTTAAAGATTTTATTTGTTTACTTTTAGAGAGAGGAGAAGGGAGGGACACAGAGAGGGAGAGAAACATGGAGGTGAGAGAGAGACACTGATCAGCCTCTTCTCGCACACCTCCAACTAGGGGTCTGGCAACCAAGGCATCGATCGCCCTGACCGGAAATCAAACCCATCACCTTTCAGCTTGTTTGACGACCCCCTACCCATTGAGCCACATCGGTCAGGGCAATAGATGTGTTTTGTTAAAGCCACTAAGTTCGTAGTAATTTCTTACGCTGCAGTATGTGTATTTTCGAGGTGTATTTATTGGCGTTTTCTGCACTGGCGTGCACTCCTCTGTCACTCCAGAGATGCTCTTCTCTCGTCTTGTGCCCTCCGTTATCTGGGATGCCATGCCGACCTCGTTCGAAGCATCCTTCCCCCATATGCAAAGCAGTGTGTCATTTTTCTCCGGCTGCTTTCATCTAGTTTTTCTATCTCTGGTTTCCAGGAGTTTGGTATGATGTGTTTGTAGGTGGTATTGTTTGTATTTTTTTTCCTGCTTGAGATTGGGTGAGCTTCTTTAAATTGTAAATTTATAACTTCCACCAAAAAGGGGAAATTTGGCCATTGTTGCTTCAAAAAACTTTTTTTAGTCCCATTGTCTCCTTGCCTTCTGGCACTCCACTTCTATTATATGCTAAACCTTTTTGTATTGCTCCAGAGATCACTGAGGTTTTGTTAAAGTTTTTAAAGTCTTTTTCTTTCTGATCGGATAACTTCAGTTTGTTGACCCTTTTGTCAACACTCTCTTGTTAAATCCACCCAGTCAACTTTTTAAGAAAATTCCAGATATTTTATTTTTTTTAGTTCCAGAATGTTCATTTAGTAGTTTTAACTTATCTGTTGAAATTTTCTATCCGTTCATTTTTTGAAGCATATTTTCACAAATCCTTGAACATGGTTATAAAATTGGGGTGGTCAAAAATATCATTTGGTTTTTTTCCATAAGTTGGCGCTAGTAGTGCTTAGTTGCCTTTAACTTCATTCAAAAGAGTTTTGTTAGATTGCGTTGTGACAGCTGTCATATCAGCGTGCATTAAAAAAACTTACCAAAATCGGTGAATTTTTGTGTAGCCATTTTAATATTGAAGATGGAAGAAACTACACAACATTTTTGGCATATTATGCTTTATTATTCCAAGAAAGGTAAAAATGCAACTGAAATACAAAAAAAAAAATTGTGCAGTGTGTGGAGAAGGTACTGTGACTGATCAAACATGTCAAAAGTGATTTGTGAAGTTTTGTGTTGGTGATTTCTCACTGGATGATGCTCCACGGTCGGGTAGACCAGTTGAAGTTTAAAGTGGTCAAACTGAGCCCTGGGCTGGTGTAGCTCAGTGGATTGAGTGCAGGCCTGTGAACCAAAGCATCGCCGGTTCGATTCCCAGTCAGGGCACATGCCTGGGTTGCAGGCCAGGTCCCTGGTGGGGGACACATGAGGGGCAACCACACATGGATGTTTCTCTCCCACTCTTTCTCCCTCCCTTCCCCATCTCTCTAAAAATAAATAAATAAAATCTTAAAAAAATAAAGTGGTCAAATTGAGACATTAATTGAGAACAATCAACGTTATACCATGAGGGAGAGAGCCGACACACTCAAAAATATCCAAATCAAGAAGGTAATTGGTGAAAATGAAAAATGTGTCTTTTATTTTATGGGAAAAACTAAATGGACTTTTTGGCGAACTCAATACCTGCTTTGAACTGATCTTACGTGGGCTGGAATTTCTGAGATCCTGAGGCCGAGGCAGCACAGAAGACTCACTGTGGAACGACACCGTGAAAGGAAGGGGGCGGGAGCAGGATTGGCCAGGCGGACCCATCACGTCGTGATGCGTGCCTAGGGCCGTCTCTGCCAGCGAGGCAGGAGAGCTCCGAAGCAGCCGCTGCCTGCCACAGCAGTCCCCCAGCGGGCGAGCCCTCGTACCGCTGCCTTGCCCAGTCTGCTGACTGAAAGCCACCCGGACCAGATGGGGCTCATTGTGTCTGTTCAGTTCTTTTAGCCTTGGCTGGGCCTGGTGGCTTTGCAGCAGGTGAACTTGGCTGGGTTAAACCACAGCCCACAGATTCCCTTACTTACATGTTTCTTGTTAAGGTGAACCCCCGAAGAGAGATTCTTTTGGGAGATGCGCAGGGTGGAAACGAACAAGCAGCCATTTGGGGGCTCAGGTTCATTGTTGTCTGTCTGCTGGCTCACCTCGGAGTTCCCGAGTGTCCTTGAGTGTCTTTCTTCCATCCTGCCACAGGAGTAATTTCTCAGCCAGGTAGTCCCTTTGTCTCTGTGGACTCGAGCAGGCTGCTCAGATCTCACCTCAGTTCAGGGAAATCTTCCTGTGCTGAGTTTAGCGATTGCTTTTCTTCCTCCTCTTATTTGTCTCCGTCTGGAACTTCTATTCTCTGCATGTTAGGGTTCCTGGATCTTTCTTCTCAGTCTTTTTTCTTTTCTCTCTTGACTTTTATCTTGTTGTCTTTCTTCTCTAAGCTTTAAGATGTTTCTTATACTTGATCTTCCCAGTTTCTGATTCAGGACTCAACAGTGTCATCCTTCCCTTTAATGCATCTACTGGTGTTTTTTTTAAAGCTCAAAGTTCTTGTTTTTAAGCCTCTGATATGTGTGTGTGTGTCTGCATGTGTGATGGGTTCAGCTCATCTTACAGCCCGCCATCGTTTTTTCAGTGCATGTGTTAATTGGTCTCCTCCAGCTGCAGCTCTATTCAGTGACTGTGTGGCCTGGCTGTTGGACCTCACCTTCCTCTGATGTCCCTGTGTCGGGCTGGTATCTTTTGCTGTCTACTCATTGGGGTTTAGATGTGGCTGGGAAGTGTCCCCAGAGATGGGCAGAGGAGCAGGGTCTCGGGCCCTAAGTACCTGTGGTTCATGGAGACTGTCAGCCCCTTGCCAGAGAGTCCAAAGGAGGTTTCTCTGCTCCCTGATTTCTCTGGACTCTCCCATCCTTGAGGTGGGTATTCCAGCCCATGGCAATGACTTCCTGGCCTTTTAAAGATCAAGACGGCTCAGCAGTTGGCACAGGGCCTATAGATCCTAAAGGCCCATCTTCCCCCGGAATGGCCACGGTTGGTTCTTACCTCTGCAGGGCTTGCTAGTTAACTGTCCGGGAGTAAGGGGGGCCTCACCATGGTGAGTTCTCCAGGAGCCAGCTCTTGCTGGGAAGGGGCCATCGCCTAAAGTGGGGGTGGGGAGAAAAGGGCTTCCTTTCAAGCTCTGCTGTCTCCAGAATTCCCATGACGACATGTAATTTCCAGAATGTTAAAACCTTAACTTTCCATAAAGTGAGCATGTGCCAAAGATTTAATTAACTCCTTACTGAGGAAACCCGCAAGATGGTAAGGAGAGTTCAAAAAAGTTTCAGAGAGACAGAAATATTTATAGACACTTAAAAGAATGCTGGAATAAGATTGCTAGAGAACGTGTGAAAGAGATCTGTAAGCTCTGTATTGTAATCTTTTCATCTGCATGTCCACAGGATAAAATTCATTGATCTCTGTTGGTTTTCTAGGGTTAGTATCTATGCTTCCAGAGCTGTAAAGTATCTAATCAATAGTTAATACCCCTAGAGTAATAGAAATACAGTGTGAGCCCCCTGAATAAGACATGCATGCGATTGCTCATTTTATTTAACTCAACACATTCAAAATAGCATCATTTAAACATGTGTTATGGGCTGAATGGTGTTCCCCACAAAAGACATGTTGAGGTTCTAATCCCCCAGTATTTCAGTATGTGACCTAATTTGGGAACAGGTTCTTTGCAGATGTAATTAGGTAAGATGAGGTCATAATGATGTAGAGGGGGCCCTTAGTTAAATCCGGCTGGTGTCATAACAGAGGCAGAGATTGGAACCGAGGGGTGCTAAGGATAGACAGCCACCACCGTAAACTGGGGATAGTCAAGGAGGGGTTCTCTCCTCCACCGTTCAGAAGGAGGAGGGCTCTGCTGACACCTTGCTTTTGTACTTCTCGCCTCTAAGACCGGGAGACAGTACCTCTCTGTGGTTTTAAGGCACCGGATTTGCAGGACTTTGTTCTGGCAGCCCTAGGAAAGTAGTACAACATGTAATGGAAGAATCATTAATGAGGTATTTGACATTCTTGTTTTCTCACTAAGTCCTTGAGATCCGCACGCATTTTGCACTTACAGCCCATCTCAGTCCAGACGGCCACGTTTCAAGTGCACAGTGACCACGGGAGGCTAATGGCCGCTGGAGTGGACAGCACAGTTCCTGGAGAATCAGATGATGGGTGCTTGGCCACACCCAGCACTGAAGGAACACAGCGACTTCTTGGCCATGTTTCTGGTCATTGGCCAATTGTCCTTAACATTGTCCTCTGCCTGCGGCAGCTGTGAGACTGACGGTGGACACTGGCGGAGTCGGAGAGGCTAACAGAGAGATGAATGACTGAGCGAGGGAGGGCTCTGGAGGAGCCGGGGCGTGTGAAGCTTTGCATTCAGGGGCCGGAGTTCCCACTTGTCTAGAAGATACTTTTGTCCACATTTGAAAAAAGGAGCCACTCTGGGTGGATGACTTAGAAGAGGCACCCGTGTCTGGGCGTCTCATGTCAGGGCAAAGGGCTGGGAAAGCCAAGGTGGGTTGGGTCTCAGTTCCTACGGACAGCTTGGCCGGGTGCCCACGTGCAGCGCCCGACATGCCCACGGCACTGGCAGCCCCACCGGGGATGAGGGCCGGCCTCAGGTGGCAAGTCCTGGAAGGAGGGAGGGTGTGGGAGAGGGGGTGTGTGGCTGGGAGCAGGAGTGAGTGAGGGGTGTGGGAGGAGGTTGGGGGTTCTGCCTGGTGGTGGTATTCTCACTGGGAAGATGGAGAGATGGGTTGAGAAGGCGGGGAGAGTTCTGGTGGCAGAGGCAGGTCTGAAATAGTCTCCATGGAGAAGGCAGGACAGGCTGAGGCAAAGCAGAGGGTGGGCGAGCCATGTCAGACCCGACAGACTTTTGTCTGGAGTGGAAGGCAGGAGTGGTCAGGAGTGCGGAAGTGAGCAGGAAGCTCACCGGGGAACCAGACATCCTGGGGTGCAGGGTGCAGACGGTGCAGGGGTGAGGGTGGGTATCCACCAGCAGACACAGGACAAAGCCCCAGCGGCTTGCTTCGATTGAACACTGCGTGTTAGCCCCTGTCCCAAGCACTTTACAAATATTACGTGAACAACTGATTCTTAATTGTTACTTGGCAGGTGGAAAGAGCAGAGCACAGAAAGACGAAGTGACCTGAGCAAAGTCACAGTGAGTAAGTGGTGGCGCCAGGGTTTGCACCTGGCCCATCCGGCTCTAGCGGCTTTGTGGGAAGGATGCTCCCGGTCCTGGCTCCGCCCCTTTCTAGCTGTGGGAGGCTTTCCCTTCCACCAGACGTATCTCTGAGGTCATGGTGGTCAGTCTCCAGGGTGGGCTAATGTGACTTTTTAAGAGCCAAAAAGATAATTGTTTTTTTCCATCTAAGCATTCTTAAGTCACTATGTCTATATGCCATGTGCCCACGGGGAGGATCTGGGTACCATGGGTAGGTCTGTTTTCTCTCCAGGCTTATGGACAGACCTGGGTGGGTGCCTGGGATGGGGGGGGGGTGAGGGCAGGGGGTGACACCCATCTTCTTTCATTAGTTGGCGAGGGGAGGGGCGGGGGGAGCCCTTCATCTGACAGACAGGATTTTTCCATTTTCCTCCCTCTTTTTTACATTTAGGAAAGCATGCCAAAATCAGCTTTATAACAATCTCAGTGCTCACTTTATAAAACGCCGCGTTGCCATTGACGCCACTAGCAGAATCACTTCTGTCAGCCATTGGCCTTGTAAAAGGAATGAATGCATTTTCTGTGCCCGTAATCACCCCTCTATGGGAACGAGGTCGATTTCAATGACTATCTAATAAAGGAATAACTCAGCATTAAAAAAAAAATCCGAGTCCCTAGGAACCCTAGAGGCAAAAGACAAAGGAAATTTGAGCTGATGAAAACTGAGATCTTTTTAAAGGAAAGCTTTATTATTTTCTGTTTGAAGGCAAACGACATTTTAAAAACAGTAGGTTGGTTTATCAACAAATCTCTATTTAAGGAATTGAATACGGAACTGATTATACAGCTGGCAAAACCTCACTATTCCGACACATTCTGAGATGTTCTAATTTAGTGAAAGGTCTGAATCAGTTCGAAGCATGTGGTTTTGTAACTCTGACGTGCTTAATTACCTTCAACTCAGACTGAGCGGAAAAACTCATTCTTTCAGACTGTGGCCTCCAGGGCCCGAGGAACTTGCAGCAACAAGCTGATAAAGATGGTTTGCAATTAGCATATCAATTGCGCAGTATTAATCACCTGCGTCCTGATGTTTGCACTGTTCCTGATGCAGGAGACACTAGCCCATCTGCAGTCGGGCTCCTGTTGGTGTCTGCACAACCGAGAAGTCTTCACCCCCTCCCTCCCAACCGCAGGGTCCCAAGTGCTCGTCCACCATGCAGATGGGGAAACTGAGGCTTAGGGAGACGGGATGGGGGGTGGGCATCTTGCTCCAGGTTCCACGGCCGAGCTGTGGCCGGAACACACCTCCTTTGTTCTTTGCAGTGGGTGTCGAACCACTGGGTATATGGTAGTTCCATTACTAATAAAAGAAAAGAATGTTGGAATATTGTTCTCTGCGGTGTTTTAGACATTTTCCCTCTGATTTCGCCAACCTCTAATTTGGCCTCTCTATGTAATAGTAACATGTATGTAGCAGTTGTCAGGGCAGGTATAACCCTAAATGCTGAATATAGCCTCACTTAATTAACCCTAGCACAACCTTACAACATACTGTCACTCCCAGTTAATCCTTAAGGAAACTGAGGCCCAAAGAGGTAAAATAAAATGGCCAAACGAGGATTCCCACTATTTCTCTGTATCTATTACCCTTAGTATCTCAGTATTTTTTCACAATGTCCAAAGGCCAAAAAATAAAAAAAGGAAAGGAAAAAGAAAAAAACATAGTATTTGTTACTAGGTGGGTAGTCCAAAACAACTTATAAGCATTTATGTTCTAACTTAGTAGTCATTTGAAAAATAGCTCACGTAAAAGAAAAAGTTATTCCATCTTAAATAACCGGAATTATGTAATGGTGGGATGTGTGTGGTGTTGGGCGCTGCACAACTTCGTAAAATTGAGAACCAGATGGAACATTGCCATCCTCACTTTTTGTTCTCTACTGATTTTCACATGCTTTCTGCCTTTTCTCACTGTGACCTCTGTAAACCCGGCTTGGCAAAGATATGATGTCATCAGAAGGAACGTAGCACAAACTGGTGTTAAAACTGTGACTGCCGTGAGCCGTGGTTTGTGGTTGCCCAGCAGATGCCGCCGGGTTTCTCTTGGGTGTTTGCGATGACCCACGGCACCCCATGTGTTTTTGCCACGGTGCCCAGTGGTATCTTGGCACACAGTTTGGGAACTGTGGGACCCAGGGGAGGGCCTAGGAAGAGGAGGGACTTGAACCCAAGCAGTCCGGCTCCTGAACCCAGTAGTAGGTGGTTTTGCTCAGTGTGTCCCATCCAGTGACCATTACTCGTAGGAAAGAGATTCATTCATTCAATAGACGTTTAATGAGCTGCTACCGTGTGCCAGACCTTGTGCTGTGCTGGGGTGGGCAAGGGACAAAGATGAATTTGCTCTAGGGCTTGTTTTTGAATAATCTTGTCACGCAGGAAAGATAATTGCAGTTCGGCTACGATAGCAGAATGCACAAAACTCCGTCTCGTCCGGAGAAGGGATCTGAAGGTGATGCGGGTGGGACTGATGTAGTTGCTGTGAAAATTTTTTAGGCTATGTAGACATAGATTTGGTTTTGGAAATAAAGTTAGGGACTGACCTTTCCCATTCTGCACAAGTCAAATCACTTCAGAATTAGGTTGAGGCTGGAGAAGAGGCAAATTGAGGTTTTCAGTTGACCTCTTATCACCTCTGAAGGCAGCTGCGGACAGAGCAGATGTGGTGAGCTCTGGGCAGATAAAGTGCTGAGCACCCCGTCACTGAAGATATGTAAGAAAGGGTGTGTGGTAGATGCCTCCTTCCGAGGGGGCTGGGCCATCTGGTTCTTGGGGTCCCATCCGACTCCAAGAAGGAATGATCTTGTGAAGCTGTCTTCTCACTGTCCACACCTGTCCATCCTTGTCACTGATTCTGAGGGTCCAGCATGCCTGCCACTGCCCTTGAGACAGCCTGCTGTTGTCCTAGACACGGGGACTGGTTTCTGGAAACTGACATTGGAAACATTTCTTTTGATTCATTTTAAGTGTGTTTATTTTGGAGTCTTAGCAGCTCCTCCTGTCTGAGGTCAGGGGTAAGGGGGTGGCAGGAAGGGCTGCCATCTGACATCCTTTAGAGGCTGATGACTCTGGCCCCCTGCTGGGGGTGGAGGGTGGGCACCCGGTTCCCCTCGCTGCTGCCAACGTGACCTTTGCGAAATCCACATCTCACCTTGGCCCTCTCCTGTTCAGAGTCCTCCCGGGCCTCCTCACTGCTGTCTGCAGGCCCCGCACTTGGCACCGATGTCCCCTGTGGCAAGGCCCCTGCCCGACTCATGAGCCTCATGTCTCCCAGAGGCCCTGTGATCTAGGGTGGCTTGTAATTCTCTGAAAGCAGAGTCCCCGTGTTCACGTGCCTTTTGTTTACGCTGTTGCCCTCGCCTGGTTTACTGCTCCTCGCTTATCTACCTGGCCAATCCCACTCATCCTGGTAGGTCTGGCTCAGACCTCTCCATCGCTGTGGGGGGCTTTAAACAACAACCATCCATTTCACTCCCAATTCTGTAGTGTGGCAGCTTGGGCTGGGCTCAGCTGGGTGGTTCTGCGCTAGGCGGGGCTCAGTCACGGGTCTGCTGTGCATTGGTGGGGTGACTGGGGTAGCTGGCTCCCGATGGCTTCACCCGGGATGTCTGAGATGATGTAATGGGCAGGAAGCGGGTCTCTCCGCGTGGCTTCGTGTGGTCTCTCATCCTCCAGCACACTGGCCCGACTTCTTGCGGTAGATTCCAAGAACTGCCAAGGAGGACAAGCCCCACTGCCCAAGAGCTTGTCAAACCTTTGCTTGTGTCATGGTTGCTAGCATCCTGTTGGCCAAAACAAATCACCTGACTGAGCCTGGTGTCAGAGTGGGCGGGCATTCAAATTAACATAGCAAGCAGGTGCACATGTGGGGGGCAGGTCTTGGGGCCACTTTTGCAGTCTTTCATAGCGGGACAGCCTTCGTGCCGAGAGTCAGTCTGAGTTCAGCTGGCTGTGAGCTTCCAGAGGCCTTGGTCTGAGACGTCTCGGTCTCCCCAGAGCCTGCACAGAGCAGGTGCTCAGTAATTACTGACTTCTGCTTCGGTGCCCATGGGGCCACCTTGAGCCTTTGGCCCAAAGGAATGGCCGGAGAACCCAAGGTGAAGCTAGCAGCAGGTCAGGGGGAAGAGGGACAGACAGTCCTTTCTAAATTTTTGCTCGGCAGCTCAGGATTGCAGTTTGTCCCAGGGAACGATCTGATCTAATTCAGCCACAGCCTGGTCTCCACCTTTAAATGCTGGGAACCGCATAAATCAGCACATTTCCCCCAAAGCAGAGTCTATATACAGCACCACCAGGCTGCTCGCCGTAATTAGGCCTCCAGCGACGGTGGTGTTCGCTCCCTGTGTTCTGTCGCCAGCCTCACGGGGCGAGGGAGGGGTATGCTCAGTGTTAGCATGTGGGCGCATAACCCGGTGTTTGGGAGCGAGCACACAAATGGAGGTCTGCTCTGGAGTCCATCCCTTTCCCTTTCTGTCCCCAGCTTTGAGGGGTCGCCTTACGCTGCATTTCCCAGCCCTCTGCTCCTCCTTCACATCCCCACAGGTCGTCTACACCTGGCCCTTTGAGGCTGCACACGGGGGGGACGGCCCACCCTTGGGAGGAAGAACCCAAAGGATGATCGGTGTAGGTCCTGGAAGCAGGCGTGGAGCAGGGAATTCTGGGGTCCCAGGGAGCTGCAGCTGGTCTGGGGGGTGAAGGGCCAAAGGTGGGCATATCCTTTTGGTCCTTCAGACTCCTCGCCCTCTGGGGAGGGGTGTTGGCCATCAGAAGGGCAGAGAAAGGCCTTCTGACGTAGGGGCACAAGGCAGGAAGGCCCTGGTCGCTGGAGTCTAAGAGTGATTCTCTTTGTGTGTGTGCCAAGCTAGAGAGGCGTGGGGGCCTCCCAGTGTGACCCTGTCACAGGCTGGCAGGACTGGGCCTCCCTGGGTCCCAGCAGTCACTTGAGCGGAGCCTGCCCGCCTGCAGTTCTGGAAGCAGCAGCCCTCACGCCCCAGTCTGGGCCGCCCTCTGGGGAAACGGAAGGCTTTAATACTCACGTCCGTTTGCCTCTTCCTGCAGACCTGTGTGGTCCTGGGAAAGGGGGTTTCAGCTCCCACTGAACGGACGGGGGAGCTGAGGCCCAGGGAGGCCACGACTTGCCGCAGCCCACACACCGGTCAGCGGCGGAGCACACACACCCGCACACTCACCCGTCACACACCCGTCTGCGATCACACACCCATCTGCGGCGGAGCAGGCCTCGAGTCTCAGCGCCGGACTCTGGGCGGTGCTTCTGCGGCCGCACCCAACGCCAAATTTCAGGCTGGGTCTTAAATGAATCGGTCTGTCACTCGCACCCAGCGTGGAGTGGACACTCCCTCTCTGAAGGCAGTCTGGGTTGCGTCCAGCCTTTCGCTGATGTAAACGGTGCGGCAGTCGGAGTCCCCGTCCCAGCAGCGCTGTGCCCCAGGCCTGGGGGAGAATGCCGCTGCCGGGGGTGCATGTATGTACCCGGTTAAAAAATTTCTGGCAGCTTCATTCAAAAAGTAAAAAGACACAGGCAAAATTAAATTTTTGGTAATGTAGTTCATTTAACCCAATCTATTCAAAATATTTCCACATGGAAACAATAGAAACACTGTTAATGAGATATTTAACATCACTTTTTCACATTAAGTCTTTGAAATCGGAAGCGCATCCTACGTTTAGAGCGCATCTCAGGTTTGGCCTTGAGCAGTCACACGTGGGCAGTGGCCACCTCGTCGCACAGCATGGTTCTGGGAAAGGGAGACTTGTCCCAGGGGCCAGAAGAGGGTTTCCTCCCGCGGGGCCATTGTCGTTGTGCGAAGCGATGAAGAATGCGCAATGAACCTCCGGTTTGAAAGCGAAGCGCTGACGCTGGAGCTGGAGCATCGGCGGTTTGCGGCCCACGTGGCGCGGCGGGTCTAGTGATGACGGCGGGTGGTGGCCGGCACCCCCCGGGGAGAGGCCAGGGGGCGCCAGCTGCCAGAGCACAGCAGCCCCTCTGAAGCAGCCGTGACACGAGATCAAAACGGAATCTGAACAGACCCCTGGATTCCTCCGGCAGACAGAATCCACAACTCAGAAAATCAGCAAAATCCAGACTGGGAGATGTCAGACAAATGACAGGTTCTTTTAACAGATGAATTACAGGTAAAAAAAAAAAAAAAAAAAAACTAGCAAAAAAAATCTAAAGGCATTGAACGAGTTGTAACATGTAGACTTTATTAGGATTCTGATGAACAAACTGTAGGAAAGCGTTTATGAATTCACGAGACGATTGCTGATATTAAGGAATTATTTTTTTGACTGAGATGATGTTACAGTAACATTGTAAAAATGTTAATTTTAGACACACAAAGGAAACATTTAGGAGTAAAATGATATGGTGCCTGGGATGTGCTTAAAAATAATCTGGAGGGGTAAGTGGGGGGTGGGTGGGAAGAGGAAGCAAGATTGGCCATGAACTAATAACTGGGTTGTGATGGACACCTTGGAGTTCATGACTACAATTCTCGCTACTTTCGTATGTTTAAAGCTTTCCAGCATAACATGTAGCAAAAGGAAAAGTGATAAACAGCTGATCCACTCCTCTGGGCCTAGCTCCTCACCCCCCAGCTCTTGTGGCCTCAGGCCTGAGGCTGGCAGGGTGGGAGCTGCACTCCCCAAAGACGCCAGGAGGTGGCGCCGCCGCCCCTCGGCTGGCTGTTTCTCGGAGGGCTCCAAACTCCTGCGAAGCGCCTCAGTATCGGAAGCCTCGCGGAGGACCCTGGGGTTTCTGCTCTTCCCTACAAAGGTAGGGTGTGGGGAGGCAGGACCTAGGCCCAAAAGGGATTTGCTCTTTCTAATGGGTGTTTCAGGCTGCTCCTGACCTCCCCATTCTTCAGGACTTTGGCCACCCCAGGTCCATCTGTCAGGGCTGGGGAGGGGCCTTCTCTTGGCCTTCGGCCCTGCCTTGCCTAACCAGTCTAGGCTCCTAAGCTCCACTTTGATCTTGGGGTCTATGTATCCTGTGTCCTTTGGCCTCTCTCCACACCTGGAGGTCAACCTCCTGCTTCCACTGCTGCTCAGGGGTCTCAGCCTCACTGCCCCCCATCCATGTGGCTGCAGGTTCCCCAACTCCCCGCCCCAGAGTCCCCTTTTGGGTTGGGGCTCCAGGTTCAAGGCCCTCATTTGGCGGAAGACCACACCTCTGGGCCTGCTTGCCTGTGGCATCGACCTGAGCGAGCACCGGACCAGGAGTCAGTAAACCTAGGTCCCAGACCCCAGCCGCCTTGGAGTAAGTCATGCGCCCTAGCTGGAAGTTTTTCAGCTCTAAAGAAGTGGAACTCCGTTCTGGAACGCCAGCGTGCAAAATCGACAAGTGCTCCTCGTGGGAGCAGTTCAGTCCCTCGGGCCTCCTCTGGCGCCCACACCCACCCCAGGGTGAAAAGTGCAGGGCTTCCTGACCTCTGGACCGTTTACATTTTTTGCTGGCCATCATCCCAGAGTCCTTCCTCGATATGTTGGTCTGAAGCTCTGGTAAGTCCTGGCATTTCATTCATTTATTCATTCATTCATACATTTCTTCATTCAACATTTACCGAGCTTGTGCTCTATGCTGAACCCCGCAGTGAGACAATTAACCAGCATGGGGACTACAGCGTATGCTGTACAAGCAGGTGGCCCCAAGTTCACAGAGCACGGAGGAGAGGGTGCTTGGCAGCCAGAGGCAGCCAGGAGAGCTTCTCAGAGGGGGTGACATTTGTGTGGTCTTGAGGAAAGTCATGTTGAGAATGAATTGGAATTGGAAAGGGAGAGAAGGGTCTGGAAGGCCATGAAAAGCCTTTTTTTGTGTGTGGCAGTTGTTTAGAGGGGACCCCCCAAAATGGCAGGGCAGAGCAATCACGGCAGACTGGGGTTTGGGTGCAAACCAAGCATCTCACTGCAGACACCCAGCCCGACACTGTCGGGCTGCCCATGCAGATGAAGCCCCCGCCACGCTCCTGAGGCGTCGCTCCAGAATGTCGGCAAGAGAATCCACATCCCTCGAAGAGTGAAACTGCCAATATTCAGCGCTGCTGAGAACACACATAGCTTCATGGGCCCCCAATGAGAGCCTGAATCCCAAGCCTTCCTTCCAAGTGCTGGGGGTGCATTGGGAAGAAGGTGCCAAGATTTTTAGAGGCCCCCTTCTTGGGCAGAATGTCTCTCCATCCACAAATAGAAACTCACTGAGATTTTAATTAAGATCAGCGTACATAAAACTCACTGTTCCTAAGTAAACAAATTTTAAGCAAGATCCTTCAGTTTTGCGTTATGGGCTCTTAAGAGACGGGAGAATAGGGACAGGAGGGGCGGCTGGAAGTAATGATGGGGAGAGGGAGAAAGGCTCCAACTGAGAGGAAAATAGACTCCAGGTCGGGGAGGGAGAGAAGGGGAAAGGCAGCCAGACACACTCCACGGGAAACAGAGGAGGAGACGGCCGATGGGGGGGTCTAGCTTCTCCTCTGCCCAGACCCCCACTTGGTGGGCTTGGTGTGCAGTAGGTGCTGACATCCATTTGCTAGTTCGGGACACGTGCTCTTGTCATTTGTGGTTTTCCCCTTGGGCTGTAGTGCAGACACTGTTGGCGACATCCCTGGATACGCTGAGGGTGTCCTGCTCTGTCCCCCCCAGGTCTGTCCTCTCCAGGGCTCTCTCTTGTCCCTGGGTGGGTGGTTGGGCCGGCTGGAAATGCTGGGGCAATAATTCTACCCCCACAACCTCGGGAAATGGGAGCTGGAGCATGACGGCCCAGCTCCCTTCCCCCTTAGGGGGTCAGTTCAGAGATGTCTCCCCAAGGCCAAGTCCCCAGTAGGACTGAACTCTCACTGCCCACGGTGCTAACTGAACCCACAACACGCTATTGATCGGCTTCCTTTCCTTCTCTGTCCCCGCCCCCCGCTGGCTGGTGCTTCCTGGGGTCACCTCCCAGAGAAGTGGCCGGCACTCAGACCCTTGCCTCTGGTTTGTTTCTTGGGAAACCCAACCCTGACAAGACTTTATATACTTATATGTTTATTTTGAGGATCTCATTAGCCCTCCAGAATGAGGCCAAACCTATTTGCAGTGTGGAGTGACTAATATCCCTTTATTGTCAAGGTTTTGAATTGAGGGCTTCTTTTCTTAATGAAATGTGAAGGTCTGTCGTCTCAGAAGGATAGTTTTAGGTTCAGCAAGTTACTCTGAGACAGCTTAGTCTCATAACAAAGTACCTTCAACTGAGAGGCTCACAAGCAACAGGGATGAGTCTCCTGCAGCCTGGAGGCCACCGTGCGGAGAGCAGGGTGCCAGATGGCCTAGTTCTGCCGAGGACCCTCTTCGGGGCTGCAGACGGCTGGCTTCTCCTCATGTCCTCAGTCTGGGCTCTTCCTACAAGGGCACCAATCCCATCCATGGGGGCCCTGCTCTTGTGACCTCGTTACCCCTCAAAGGTCCCATCTCCAAATGCCATCACACCGGGTTAGGGTTTCAACATACGGATGTTTTGGGGCAGACACAAACATCCAGCCCCTAACAGGGACCTTAGAGCTCATGGTCCCTTTACTAGACAGTACCCGAGGTTTCCATCTCTAAACCCTAAGGTTACATCCGGCACCAGCTCTGTAGGTCACCTGGAGAGTGTATGGAAATGAGGGTATGAATGCTCCGCCGTGTTCATTATTCATTCATGAAGTAAGTTTTCATTGAGCAAGCATGTGCTGTGTGCCAGGCACCCCTGCCCCATGAACTTGCAGTCCTGGGCGCTTGAATTGGGTTTTGGGCGAGGTTTCACTTCACTCGGTTCTTCGCCCAGTATTTCCTTCGAGCCTCCGTGTTCCTAGCGCTGGGCCAGGCCTCGGGTATGCAGAAATGCATCATGCATGGACGGACTGTATTTCCCCAGAAGCCTGGAAGCCAGAAGAAGGCTGAGATCCACACATAAGCAACAGTGGCAGTGTTTCCTGCAGTAGATACAGCTACAGAGTTGGTGAGGGCAGGAGGGAGAGACGGGTGCTTTCTCCCTTGGGGGTTTGGAGGGTGTCAGAAGGTCTTCATGGAGGAGGCGACCCATGAGCAGCACCCGGAGCATTTTGGGGGGAGCACATGGTATGAGCAGAGGTGCAGCGGGAGCTGCAAATGGTGTCGTGAGGCTACAGCCAGGGTACAAGCGAGCCCAGGGCCAGTGGGCCCAGGCCGGGAGGGTCTTTGGTTTTAAGGCCTGGGCTTTGCACTGCTTCCCAGTTAGGGCACAAGCTCTGCTTACGGACCCCAGGATAGAGTGAGTGCTAGCAGGACATTCTGTGTTAATGATTTGCACCGTGATGTCCTGGCGGGGCTTCAGAAAAGTTTGGGCTGTAGAACTGGTGTACATTGACGTTAACCAGCTCCCTGGAGCCTGAGGGACATTGCTGTAAAAGAGGCTTGATGGCGCCCTGGGCGGGGAGGAGCAAAAAGTGGACCGGATTGAAGGGACGCCCCAAAGCGCGGCCCCATATGTTCTCATAGGCTGGGGAGTGGCCTCATTTCCATCGTCGCCGTCATCCCAGAGGTCCAGGAGTTTATGCTTTGACACCTGGGCAGGGCAGGGGAGGACACTAAGTCTGACACAGCCCCTGTCACCATGGGAGGACGCAGAGCCCCTCGGGGGCTTTCTCAGCGCCTGGCTGGTGAGCGGGGGCCAGGCACACCCGAGTGGCAGCATTCCAAACTCCCCACTCGCCTCAAGGCCCACGCCTCGCCCTTCTCAGAAGCATCTGCAGAGCTGTTCTCACAGAAGTTGGAGACCTCCCAGCGGCCCACCCTTCCTGGTGTCATTCTGTAAACAGAACTGGCAGATGGGCAGTGAGGCCGCTCGCGGAGGGCCTGGAACGTGGCTCTGCTTCAACAGTTTGGGAACGCCCCAACCCTGTGACGTCTCCGTGGGTCCGGAGGATGGAAGGGGCCAGAGGGAGGGAGAGCTCTCGCAGCCCTGTCCTTGTGCAGATGGGGAAACGGGCCCAGAGAGGCGGAGGAGGGAGGGGCTCGGAGTCACGCAGCGGGTCTGTGGAAGGGCGGGCTTTTGTCTCCCTGGTCAGTGTTCTCTCTACACCCCTCATGGCCACTTGTCCCATTCACCGAAGAGATCCAGCAGCCGAAAGGTATTGCCAGGATCAACCAAAAGCCCTTGCCACCCGCCTCATCTGGGTGCTCGTAACTCTGCCTGTAGAGAACTACTGTATTCTCACTTGGCCTTTGTCCATCTTTTCATCCACCCATCCACCCACCCACCCACCTATCCACCCA
>PVKM010029578.1:0-17713 GCA_004027735.1 Carollia perspicillata | reverse complement strand
TGGCTCCCTTGGGCCAGTCTCCACCATATGCATTTCATCTCATCACTGAACAAGAGACTTTCCTGGGCTGTAGCTGAAAGTCTAGGGTGGGATGTCTTAGCATCATTAGTAAGTTTTCTTGGTGGGTAAGAGCTGTAATCAGGACAAACACAGGGTTTTTATTTTTATGTGTGCTAATTTTATGACATGATTAACCAATGGTATTGCCTTATTTTTCATCAGGGATAACGTTTCTGGCTATCAAGATAAGGAAAGTTAGCCTCCTGTTTGTCTGTTTGGTCCTTGTTATTTGCATCTGGCTGTTTTGATTCTTTCCAGGTGTGGGGTCCATTGTCCAGCATGCCATTCCCCAGTAATGAGGAGGAGCCCACGTGGCGCTCCGTTACTAAGCCCACACTATGCTGCCATGTGCCATTACATGATTGGCCAGCATTTCAGATGCAGCAATAACCACCTATGAGTTAGAAATAGGAAAATACCGTTTTGCACAGGAGAATAATAATGACATTTCGCAGCTGTGCTTGCACTTTCCTGTAAATTATTGTTTTATTCTTCTACGCAATATTCCTGAATTAAACATTGTCCTATAAACAAATAGCACCAATCTTCAGCAACAATAAACACAAAGAAAGAAGAGTTTTCAAAGTCATCGGTTAAAAATGTATAAATGGTCCTGTTTAAGTAGGTAATTATTTCCTCAGAGTCACAGGCATATAATAGATGAAAAAATATTCTCTCCTCTGTCAGCCCTCTAGCTTATTCTCTTGGTAAATAAAGATAGGAAAGCAGGTTTCAGCCAAAGTATGTAAAATTTACTTAAAATTTAAATTCTTTCTATGACTGAAAATAAACAAAAATATTTTCAACCACACATACAGCACAGTGATACAATGAAATCTGTACTGTTTATTAGTACATGAATAGAGGAATGCCTTAATCCATATTACTGAACTCTGGCTCTTTGTGTGTGTGTGTGTGTGTGTGTGTGTGTGTGTGAATAACATTTCATTCTTAACATTAACCAGGTCTTGGCCAGGAATAAGCAATGGCGGAAGTTTTGTTTCTGATGCCAGAGCCTCAAAAGCAATGATCCCATCAACAGTCCTTGTTTGTGAAGGACGTGGGTGTGGTGGTAGCATTGGACCTGGGGCATTAGTTGGTCTATTTTTCTTTGGATTTTATGTTCAGATGATATTTTGTTGGAATCGGCTTTATCCCACTTTCTGCCATAACTGACAATACGTGCGGGCGTAGCCACGTTACAGCAAAAAGATAGGTTATTAAAACCGTAAGTTAGCATTCTGCTTACCCAACCAGAAAGAACACCAGAATCACACGAATATCCTGTTTTGTGACCAGGAGCAGAGTTTTAGAACAGCGATTGCTAACCTTTTTGATCTCATGGCACACATAAACTAATTACTAAAATTCTCAACACACCAAAAAACTCATCTCTTTCCGATCCGACTCATTCACACCAGGTAGCTATTGTCGTGTTGGGTATTGTCATTCTCTTATTTGACAGGCTAAGGGAAAAGAGGTCAGTGCCCCTGACAAATAGTCAGGTACTGCAGGTTTTAAGAAGTCTTGCAGCACGCCGGTTGAAAATTGATGAGCTAGAGACATGATTCATATTGTCACATGCAACTATTCCGTCCATGCTGTCTAGATAAGAAGGCATCTTTCCCATTTTGATTAAAATATATAAGTCAACTAGGAGTCAGGTTCATTAGTCTCAGACAGTTCAAATTATTTCAAAAAGCATCATACTGCAATATGCATATATTTTACATATATTTGGATATATTAATTGCAATGATTTCAGTAGACTGAAGGTTGGTTGTAAGATAGCAATAGACCAGCTAAAATTGATGCTTTTAGGCTTTAAGTTATTATGTACAGAACATGGTTATTAATATCTGGTTTCATGCTTGAATTTGGTTTCTAGATAGGCTCTTGAAAGAGTATTGTTGTTACACTAATTTATAAAAGGATAGCTTGAGAAAGGAAGCTACCCTTTGTCAGAACTTAAATACTAATACCAGAAACTTAAAATACTATTTTTTCTGAAATATAAGACTACTAAATTAGCATTATTATTTTATGACTTCTAACAATTACCTTTTTAGGAATATGGTCATTTAAAATGCTTTCTTTCTCTGTATTCATGTATTTCAATGTTTTCAGGTATGTACCACTAAAAACATTATACTATAGATAGATATTATAATATACTTCTCTATATAGAAAATATCTATAGATTTAATAGATATATGTCTATAGATATGATCACATAAATAGTATTCTTTCTTTCCTTTCATTCTCCTCATTTTTATATTGTTTCCATTGTACTCGTGTACATTTTACTACATTTACCAGTTAATTTAGAATGACCACTGGATTTTTAATAAAATAAAAGTCCTTAATACTAACTAAATATAATGAGGGGAGATCTCTATAGATACTATGTGAGTAATATTTTGAATTTACAAATAGGTTCTAGAGATCATTTATTTCTGGAAATATTAATTTAGTTTTTTGTAGGGCTTTAAATACAGTTTGAATAAGAAAAAAAATGTAGTGTACTTTGGGAAACACGAAAACTTTACAAGATTTTTGGTCCTAGTCTCAGTTCTACTCTTCTTTTATATACCTGGTGGCTCCTCAGCACCTTTGTTTTCTAAAGTAGTTGTTTGTTCTTGCTCAAGGGAATTGATGAAAAGTGCCATTTGTCTACAAAAGGAAGGGCATCCATCGTAAGAACTCCATTGTCCATGCACTACAAAAGGTGAAGCAGAGTAAGTAGTTTCGCCATTGAAATAAAGTGTTTCTTCTCTCTGTAATTGAGGTATGAGATAAACTACTGTGTAGATTCTGTGTAGAATGAGGAAATTAGGTTATTGTACAGTACCATGAAGGCATATATGTTAATATACCTTCAACTTCTGTGTTCTGAAGTGTTCACTACTAACAAAACAATCTAAGTAAAATCAACCCCCACTGCATTTTTTCTGATAATGCCCAATGCATTTCCAAATATGATTTGCTAAGATTATAAATTTGAATTCTACCTCTAACAAGAATTTTTGAATTTCTACTAACCAAAAACACCATTACAAATCATCTTCTCTTTGGTGGGTAAAGGGACTTTGCATTTACATCTAAACCATTCTCTAATTCTGTTAATGAATCACTTGAAACAAAAGCAAAACAACACATATGAAAAAATAATTATTATATTTAACATAGAGAACAAATTGAGATGAACTATTAAAATTTCACTAAACAAAACATAATAATATTTTATTGATATTTTTATTTCAATTTCTACCTTGTTCTATTTGTGCACATTTATTCAGTATTTCTAATTTTAATTATAATTTACATCATACCTACCACTAACAGGGCTGGAATATATAATGAATAATGCATATGGTCTGTATGCAGGTTTGGGTGTTAAAATAAAAAGCTCTTTGACAACAATACAAAAAGTAACACATTCAATGACCACAGTGATTTCTAACATGATTTACTCCTTTACTTCCTTGATGCCACTATTAAAAAAGGAATGACCCTAGCTTAGATGGATCCCACTGAAAGATATCCCACGTCCTGAAGAAAAGCAAACTTTACTTTAGGCAATAAATTCCAGAAAGGATTTATGACATCCTTATAAAAAAGGAAACTATGGCTCAACCTTACTGATCTCCCTACTTTGTAGATATTGTAAACTATTTTGTGGGTATTGATGACCCAGTTCTAAAATGTCCGTGAAAAGCCACAAACCTGGACTGGCCAATGAAATGCCATCAGTGAACGAAGCTGGAGGCCTCATGCTTCCTGATTTCCAGACTTACATAAAGCTACAGAAATGACACAGCGTGGGGTCGCTGCAGAGCGGCGCACAGATCAATGAGACAGAATAGAGAGCCCGGAAACATAGCCACAAAAATGTAGTCAACTGACTTTTAATAAAGGGCATTCAATGGAGAGAGGATCTTTTCAACAAATAGTGCTGGAACAATTTGATGCCCATATGCGAAAAAAAATAAACCTAGACATAGGACTCATATGAAAAGTTAACTCAAAACAGATCAAAACCTAAACACAATATGTCAAATGATAGAAGTCTGAGGACAAAAAACAGGAGAAAATCTATGTGATTTTGGGATGGATGATCTCTTTAGATACAATACAAAAACATGCAACATAAAAGAAAAAATGCTTAATTAGAAAGTACTAAAGTTAAAAAACTCTATTCACTGATCAAATCCACTTAAGAGAATGAAAAGACAACCTGCACACTGGGAGAGTACGGTCAAAACACAAAGCACTTGCAACAGAAGTATACAACTAATACCTAAAGCTCAATGATAGCCCTGACCCGGTAGCTCAGTTGGTTAGGGCATCATTTCAATACACCAGGGTTGCAGGTTCCATCCCCAATCAGAGCACATACAAGAATCAACCAATGAATGCATCAATAAGTAGAACAACAAACTGATCTCTTTCTCTTTCTCTTCCTCTCTTTCTCTCTAAAATTAATCAATAAAAATCTTGTATAAAGCTCAATGATAAAAAGCAAGTAACCTAGTTTTAAAAAATGGGCTAAAAACTAACCAGAGAAGACACACAGATTACAGAGAGCACATATGTGAAACAAAGCCCAATATCATTTGTCATTAGTGAAGGGCAAATGCCAACAGCAAGATACCACTGTACACTTATCAAAATGGCCCAGGTGTGAACATGGGGAACCCCAGCTGCTGGTGAGATGCAGAGGGACAGGGTCCTGCACTCCTTACTCATGGGAATGCCACATGGTGCAGACATTGGGAAGCAGTGGCGGGGGCAGGGGGGTTCGTTCAGTGTTAAACTTGGTCTGTGCACACTATTCAGCCATGCTCTTAGCTGATGTGAAAATTTAGGTCCACACCAAAGCCTAGGTGCAAATGTTTACCGTAGTTTTATTCATAACTACCGAAACCTGGAAGCAACCAAGGTGTTCTTCAACATGTGAATGGATAAACAGAGTTTAGTGTGTTCATACAGTGCAACACCGGTCAGCAATAAGGAGGAAGGCACTACTGAGGCATGAATAGATATGGATAATCTTAAATGCATATTGTTAAGTGAAAGACGCCAGTTGAAAAGGCTACATGGTTTCACTTTTTTTATTTTCTGGAAAAGGCAAAACCAGAGAGACAGTAGACAGATCAGTGGGTACCTAAGATTCAGGAATTGGGGAGGAGAGTACAGAGTAGATAAAATCCAAAACTTGTTTTGGATTTTTGTAGGTTGATGAAAGGATTTTGTAATGATGTATACATGATACTGTGCATGTGTTGAAAGCCAGAGAACTTTCTAGAAAAAAAAGAATGGACCTTAATATATACAAATAATACTATTAAAATGCATTTAGGAAGTTAGAGAATCCCAGGATAGAAAGCAGAATGTGTCAAAACAATCTCACTGGAATAAAAATATAAGGAACAACCTCACAGAAGGGAGTGGGAGAAAAAACTCTCACCTAACGTCATAAATGAGTAGAACCATTTACGAAGACTAAGACTAAAGTTAAAACTAAACACAAAAGAAACTGCTCCAGCATTGTCCCACAGTTGTAGCATTGTTTCCTGAGCATCCAGGGGGCAGTTCTGGTACCGTTCTGGTACAGTTCTGGGCAGTTCATACGCTCTCTGGAGCTGAACATGCAGTACTGGTGGGCAGAGGGTGGGGCCATTTCCTTACTGAAAGGGGAGGTCTGTGTTGTGTGTGGTAGCTACAAAATTTTTACAGGTTTCTAGACTTAATAAAAAGAAGCAGCAGGGCCAGGCTCTGTGGCCCACAAAACAAAACAAAACAAAAGTAGTTATTATCTGGCCTATAACAGAATGTGCTAGCAGACCCCTGACCTGAAGGCTTACTTCCATCTTCCTTATGTTACTCAATTATGAAAACTCTGTGTGTGAGGACAGGATCGTACTTCCAAGGAAATCAGAAATAAAAATGGGTATCACAGAAGGTGATAAATTCATGAGGAAAATACCTTGGAACGCCACATTTTAAAAATGCTAACAATGTCAAGTCTTGATTACAATGAGGGGAAATTACAGTTGAGCCTTAGAAATTCTAAATTTAGTAGACATCAAAAGAACTGTCTAAGGACATGCTAAACATTAAGGATTTACTTCCCTGACATGTCCTATAGATACATGTAAGTTTAAAAATGCCCTGGTTGCATTCAGATAAAAGCCCCATGATGAGTCATGAAACAATTTTTTTCCTGGGAAAATTCCAGAGATTAGGTAGTCCCTTTCATTTCCTCTTGGTGGGCAGTCCCTCACTGTTGTTCTCTTTCCCTTCCTGGAAAAGCTTCGGTGTCCAGAGGGCATGTGGAAAGGGCCTGAGAGAAACAGCGCCAGTGCGGGGAAGGAAATTAATTTACTTCCACCCTCCTAGGTTCTTGCCCGAGACCCCTTGTGTTAAAAGACAGATTAGTAGGAGGAAACAAAGGGAAGTTTAATAACATGCCTACATCTGGAATACATGGAAGACAGCCAGGAAAACAGTGACTCCCTGAAATGGCCCAAGCCAAGGTCTTAAATACTGTCTCCAGCTAAAGACAAAATAAAGATGGGGAGGGAGGTATGGGAGGCGTGCAGGAAAAACACAGTAAACAAGGGTGTGGTTGCCACGCAGATTTGAGTCCTGCCTTCTCCACTGAGGAGCATTTCTTGTGATTCACTCAACTTCCTCTCATGGGAACACGGAGAGAGACACCTTTATAAACAAGAGATTTGCCTGATATGTGTTGATGTCTCTTACAAAAGATTGATTTCTACTCAGTTTCCAGAGTTTCTCCAGTGTCTTTTGTTTCTTAAAAAATAATAAGCCTGAAATAGTCTTATGCCAAAGAGGTAGATTTGGGGGTGATGAATTCTGTTCCCCTTCAGATGGTTTTAATAAAAGGTATTTAGTTGTGTAAATTTTGAAAAGAGCAATAACTGAAAGCACTGATAACACCCTGGGTGAATGGGAAAATGGTATTTTTAATACATTCTGAAGGTTTTCTGTGTGAAATTGAGCTGGAAAAAAAAACCTCAGGTGTTCTCTTGGTGGAATTTTGAAATATATTTTACAAAGAAAATCATTAAAATCATAAAAAACATGCCATATATTCTGAGTTAGTGCAAATTACTTGAGGCTGTGGAATCACATACGACTAACACAAAGGGCAGAATAACAGTAACAAAGTATTAAGATATTTCTCTGTTCCTCCCAATTGTCTTGTTTTGGCTCCGGTCTGGAGGACCTTGGACATGATTGAGCTGAAGAGGAAATAAGTTTTGCATGATTCAGACACACTTGAGTAATATACATTCCCAACCTAGAAATGAGCTCAGACTCCCAGGGGTCTGAGTTCCATTTACAGTTGGCAAAAAGTATACCTTTCAAAAAAAGAAGGCACTATGAGAAAAGCAAATTCCTACTACCTGAGCTGTTGAAAAATGTGATAACTGTTCTTTTGAAATATCTTGAGCCTATATAAACCACCTCTTATTCCGTGAGCAATAGGGGTGAAGGAACACAGAGGATCGGAGGAGAGCTGGAAGCTTAAAACTCTGCAAATTGAAATCTGGGTAAGAAGGCAGAAAGACCGTAGGCGAGATAAAGCATTTTGCTTTTATAAGGTCCAATCCCCGGTTCCAAATGACCTCATAATTTATTTAAGAGTTCAAACTCATCCTCTCAGTTTTTGAGAGAATTTGTAAGAGACACAATTTCTAAACCACATAATAGACTTGTGAAAATAGATATTAAAAGCTTCAGACATTAAAAAAAATGAATTGATTCTGCTTTCAAAAATGATCACATTCTGGAACAAGAAGATAAAGCCAAGACACAATGATGGATGTATTGTAACAACTTGGGTCTCAAAATC
The DNA here is from genome assembly GCA_004027735.1 of Carollia perspicillata. Classification (NCBI taxonomy): domain Eukaryota; kingdom Metazoa; phylum Chordata; class Mammalia; order Chiroptera; family Phyllostomidae; genus Carollia; species Carollia perspicillata. The sequence continues at coordinate 9,768 of PVKM010029578.1, read as the reverse complement.
TTCTGATGAGATAACACTTCTGAGAGCTAATCAGCTAACATAATAATAAAAATACACCAACTCAAGCACAGAAGAAAACCATGTTATAAACTTGTGTTTCTCACTCTACATAACTACCCTGAGCTGATAGTCCTCTGGGGTTCATTAGTGTGACCTTGCCACTTGTTGTCATCCACTGTCCGTTCTTAACTGTCCAGCCTAATACCATTCCAGTTATTAAAACATTTCAAGTATTACCTTTGCTTACTGGGATGTCCATTATCATAGTTCAGACCATAAATTCTTGGACTGGCAAAGGCTTACTACAATGGTAGGTTATAATCACTGAGGGATCCGTGTCATACTTCACAAAGACTCTTCTGTGTAGGCAATATATAAACTATTTCTAGAACAACAACAAAAAATCTCAACTCACTGACTCCTATTACTTCGCTTCCAATGCTACCTACCTGTGTATAAACGAAACACTAGGGACAAATGCTGTTCTTAAAACTCTCAAAAATTGCTAAATGATAATACACAGCGCTTTTCCCATCTACCCTCAAACAAGTAGCTATCCCTGGAGTCCCATGCACTGGTGACAGGGCACAGAATATCGTCACTGGCGGCAAGACCCATGGTGTGCTTTCTGGAGGCCATTGTGGTGGACAGCTTTGCACAGCCACAGAGAGAGTAGCTTAGAGGAGGTTATTTTGGGGGGTTGCTTATTTTTTTCCTTCAGGAAAGAGTGTTCAGAGTAGGGAAGGGGAGGTGAAAAGAAAAGGTACAAATGCCATGTCTCTAGGCTCTGGAGACTCCTCCTTAGCATTTTGGAAACTCTGCAAGCAGAATGTCTCCAAAATAGAATGGTTTTGTATAGGAGAGTGAGACAAAAAGCATAAAGAAACACATCCTCAGAAAAAAAAAAAAAGACTTTCTCCCTAGCATACTGCAGAGGCGATAAGGGCCTTTGACCTGACCACAGCAGTGTTTCTACACCAAGATGTGTATATTGGCCTTCATGGGAGCCTTATTGGTAATAATCCTAAACCGGAAACTATCCACATACCCACCACTGTGAATGGACAAAGCGTGGTATATACATGCAAAGAAATACTACTACCGAGCGGTAAAAAGGGAATTGACTGCTGATTCACTCAAGATGTATACATTTCAAAACAATAACAATTTTAAATCACTATAAAACTATTGCTCATTGTTCTTTTAGTGCAGTGTCCTGTGATGGATGATTGTCATTCTTTCCTCCACGGCCGGACTTACAGCATCATCCCCGATCCTGCTGTGAGTCCTTACTTGGACACTGGTGACCGCTGTGCAGTCCTGTTGTCCTCACCTTGGCACAGACACATGTCACAAAGTCCACTGGCCACATGGGGTCACAAACTCAGGTGCAGAGGCAAGTGAGTTCAGACCCATGTGTCAACAATACGATGGTCATCCCCGTAGCCCTGAATGTGTGCATCAAATTGTTTTATAACCAGAATGCAATCTCTTTGGCACATTTCACACTCACAGCTGTATGTCAATATACCCCAATAAAACTGAAAAAAAAAATGGAAGCCTAGAAATAAAAAAATCCTCAGTGAGAACAATGAGCAATAGTAAGGACAGTATGTAAACTGTTTTGTTGTTCAGTGTTACTGCCCTAGGAAGTCTAATGTTTACCTGCCTGCTTGGTAATATTAATTTATAAGAAATTCTGAAAAGATCCTTTGGATAATTTTATCAATGCAAAATACGACATGTAATGATTAGGCATTGAAATAAAACAGCCTTTATGATAACAAATATGTTCGAAGGGTGAAGGAAGGAGAAGGTCCTATTATGTAGGCCCTGTGTATAAGGGAGAGTCCCCAGCACAGCCTTATGGGTTCTGTCTATTATTTTCCTTCCAGAGGTGTCCAACCTGCTGGCGTCTCTGGGCCACACCAGAGGAAAAGTTGTCTTGGGCCACACATTAAACACATTGCAATGTGTCATCACAAAAAATCTCATACTGTTTTAAGTAAATCGACGATTTTGTGTTGGGCTGCCTTCATAACCATCCTGGGCTGCATGCAGCCCAAGGGCCATGGGTTGGACACCCCCACGTAGGCAATGACGCATCGATGACTTGGTTATAGGAACATGAGAACAACCATTAACGCTGCAGCCACCACCGTGAGCTTCCTTCTCAGAGGCGCTATGGAGCCCACAGTCACACTTTGTTAGTGTACAGATCTGAAACGAAGTGAAGTGTCAACTGGTACAGTGAGTCCTGGGTTATCTCAGTAACCACACATGCCTGGAAAATTCATTCATGTGACATGAAATGATCTCTGAGATATCTTGTAGAGCTAAACATTCTAAATGATATTATGCCAATTTTCATGCAGCTATTCAAAATGATAAATGCATTAGTCCAGGTCTTCCAGAAAACAAACGAAGATGGACTTAAACTTGCAAGAGAATTTGGGGGGCACTCACTCACCCCTGAGATGAGAAGGAAGAGTCTGGAAGAGACTGGGAGGGCTGCCGCCCTTGTGGTTGGTATGGCCTGTGTGCGAGAGAGAGGGGTTGTACTCTGCAGTGTAGTTCTAGCACAATCTGGCAGGGCCAATGGACATTCATGAATCCAACTCCCCGTCACAGACCCTAAGTGCACTAATGAGTGTGTAAAGGAGCTGGACAAATATCATATGGATATCATTCTTTGTTCACTGTAAATTAGCACTTTGTCGCTTACTGAAAGCTGTTAAAACAGATGATACTGGACAATCTGATGCTTCTCCAGACACTAATGCTCATTTACATGAAAAAGGTAGGTAAGATTGTGTGCTGACGGAACATGTGTAACATTTTAAACCTTTGTGATTCTTACTTAGTAAACACTGGATGAACAGGCAAGAAAATTTTATGATGCATATTTTCAGGTCATGAATTCTGAGTGAGATGTCTGTATATTTTATTGAAAAGTTTCAGTATCCTTGGTACACAAAGCTTTCGCCTCATTTTGCTCTGTGGTTTCATTGGGCAATTGCTAGAAAATCCTGGGGCATTCTTCACGAAAACTGCTGTCATGGTTTATTTTAATAAATGTGTGATGTTACACCTCCCTTAATAATTTACTTAAATGATTTCAGTAAAAATGAGTTTAATTATCAGAATGATATGATTTTCTTAAGTGAAGTCATAACTAGAACTTAATGCGATGCCATTTGTATTCATTTGACAAGTTTTCTAAATGCTGTTTTATTGGCTTGTGACTATTGCTCCAAACATTCTAAGATATTTTGTTTTATTTCATTCATTAATCAGCGACCAAAAAACGTTACTAGACCTGCGTTAGTAATTGGGAGAGGTGTCTTTATTTGGATAGATCTACCTGAGGAATAGCCACAGCCATAATACAATGTAGGGTTTTTTAACCATATTCTTCCAGAAAAATTATTATTCCTCACAATAGTCTAAGAATGCTATGTACTTATCAAATTTTACAACACATAATTTTTTATTATGTGCTTATATGTCCAGTTAAGTTGCAGAGTTGGCTCATATAACACTAATCATGGAGCTTTTCCTTTCCATCTCTTTTTTTTAAGACAAGATGGCCTCCCTCGGTCAGCCACCCCACACAGAAGAGTGTCTCGCAGAGTCTGAACTTGGGAGTGGCAGAAACGGAGGGGCGGTGTCAGCCCCTGGCCTAAGTGATGGTCAGCCGGGATGGCCAGCACTGCGGAGCAGGTGACCGACAGCTATTTGCCCTCCTGGTTCCTCAGGGTCTTTTCCCAACATAGTCTGGTTACAGCAGAACCACTGCCATAATTCTCATGGCTATTCGAAGATAAAAACATCTGCGTGGCTCGCCTGGCTGACAGGTGCCCCCACCTACCATGCAGGGCCCCTCACACCACATCCGATTGACTCGCTGTGCCCCACGGGCCACTTCCCAGGGCCTGTGTTCCCTGCACTCTCTCTCTTTCCCTGGAACAGGCCACGTCCCCTCTTCCTACTTACTCGCCACTCCTCTTTCTGCTCATCATCACTTTCTCAGAGAAATCTGCCCCCCTCCAAAAATAAAACGTTCTTAACCTTTAGTCCAAGTGGTCTCATTATGTGGTCTTAGGACACAGCATAACCACCTGACGTCTTGCCTTCAGAGTCCCAATTTTAGAGTTATTTGTAACATCCCCTGACTAGTAGCTTTCTCAGTGCTCTGTTTCATAATTAAAGAGGCCAGATGCATCTGTTTAACGCTTCTCTTTCATTCGATGTGGTTTCACCACTGCCCAGAATACGAATAGAATGCCATAAATGTTTTGAATACATAAATAAATAAAAGTCTCGACTTACAGAATAAAAACTGAGCTAAGATATTTGACACTTCCTGAAACAAATCCTAAGAACAAATACCTTCCTCATCACTATTAATTTCAACCAACGCATAAAGTATACTTTATATGATTTTGCTAAATTTTTCATATGCCACGAACGACAATAACATCGAGATACAAATGTGCCAACCATACAGCCCATGGTGTAATTCCAGGCCTCCCAACCACGGGTGTAGAGCAGGCTGAGTAACATGTTTTGATTTCCTCTCCTTCAGAGGCAATGGATCCAGCTAAGAATTTTAATTGAAGCTGGTAGTTGGTCAAACAACGTAAACAAAATAAGTGTTCTTTTCCTTTGACTTCTGAAAGAAAACAGCAGACCACAGAGGTGAGTTTTAATGAAACTATTTTAAAGAGTCAGGCACTGCCATTGATTTTTCCTAGCAAAATACCAATATTCGAGCCGGTATAATTTGAAGCAATTGTGCTGTATTGTATTCCCCATAAGGGCTTTTTTCTCTGTCTAAATAGAAATTGAGTTTCAACAAGAAAATAATCTTTGAACAAATCATATTTGGAAAAATATTCAAAAGAATAAAATTGATAATACTTTGGACTTAATACAGTTCATCTTGCTTTCAAGTACTACTTTCTATGCCTTTTCATATTTATAGCTGTACTTTCTTCCCCCAAATTGGCATTTAACTCACTTGAAATAACAATAGCTTGAAAAATAAACCCTTTTTAAAGAGTGTATTTCCTTCAGACAACTCTAAACATTTGGAAAAATTCATGACTACTCTTTGAAATAAATACAATAAAGAATAAATGCATTAGCTATATTTCATGTGGTTAAAAGTATGTGTTTGGAATTTATATTAAGCTTTAGCTAGACTCAGGATCACAAACTAACTAGTTAGAGGAGACATTTCTTAATGTCTCACATTCATTTTCTTATTATTAAAACTTAGTCTACAGATGCACGAACCTTTTAAAAATATTCTATTCTATTCTATCGAAAATATTTTTGTGTAATCCAGTATTTATCAGACTTCAAAGCCATTATTTGCAATCAGTCGTTTTACAGAAATACATTCTTTTGTGGAGTAAGGCGTTAACACTATGGATAGTATAAGAATCATGGATAAATGTGATTATTTCTTATACCTTGTACTACCTAAAATTGGTGTTACATAAGATATTCTTTCTCATTTTGCCTATCTTATCAATGTTGTTACGATCAGAAGCAATTTAGTCTCCTCTAATTTTCCTTAAAAATATTCTTTAGAAACTACAGGGAATCAGAATCACAGTTTTTTGTGATGTGGATGTGAAGCATATCCCCGGGGACAGGAGCTGTTGGAAGGAACACTGCGTGGTTCTAGGGACATGACCTTGATGTTGTGGGGACCCTGGTCCTCCTGCTGCCAGCAACATGCATGTGAAAGCATGTTACATATACATTTGAGTCCATATTATCAAAATAGATTCTTGTGTTTATCTAAAGGTGCATCTAAATATTGAAACCTTAAATGACGTTAATCCAGTTATCATTTCTTTTATTTCAAAAAGCAAACATGTTTTTATGTTTTGGAAATCTTCTCATTAGAATATATAATTTCAGTTTACTTTTCCTCATGAAATGTTGTTCAGAATGCAGGATCATTACAAGCCTCCCTCTCCTGAGCTTGCTCCTTTCCATACACGCACTATTCGACGCACCCATGCACTTCCTGCGGGTCTCTGAGGGTGACGTAGGCTCAGAGTGCACTCGTGAACGCAATCTCTATCTTGCTAAGACGGCCCGCTTGTCCCAGCGTGGCCAAGGGTTTGACTGGCAGCCACACTCAGCCCTGCCTGTGCATTTCATCACACTGATATAAAAGTTAAGAACGTACACTTGTGTGGCGTCTGCTCCAGGTGCAAGTACCTGCTGCCTCCTGCGTGGGAGTCAAGTGAGTGCAAATACCTAAGAAAAGCAAGTTCCTCTTCTACAAATTGAAGATGGTAATTCTTCCCTCGTTGGATGTTAACGATCATATAAGGACAAGAATAAACACGTAGAATACTGTCTACCACAGAAAAACGACTAGATAGATGAACACTACTGAATAGAAAAGAAGCCTTGTATACAAGCCAAGATTAATTCTTGAGACGTGCTAATTCCACCGATGGGGGGCAGGAGAGAATGACGGGTGATGTGGTTAATGCAGGAAGGAAACAGATCTCCAGGTGTAAGGAGAAGTGGGGGGAAACGCAAAGATCCATGAAATAGAAATATGTACACATATAAATATGCATACATAAATTATATATTTGTAAACATATGTATTTCACAAGCCACTTTGCATGTGTACATATGTAAATATTTGTTTTATGCATCTACAAATGTTAATATTTTTCTATTTTTATGTGTAGTATATGGGTATGTATTTGGCACTTAACATATAAATAAATATAAATGCATATATGTGCATTTCATGCATTTATTAGAATGATGGAACATGGACTGCAAATGTGGTCCATTTTCTCAGCACTGAGTCTTAGATGTCCTACTGCCGATTTCCAAATAGCTGTCATCACTTTACACTTGATATTTGGAAGTGAAAGTACATTTCCAACCATGGAAATCACATTTGTCTTCTTAATGGAGCAGACAGGTGAGGCTAACTCATCTACCAAGTTGTAGAGGCAAGTTAAAATTTCCAAGTCCCTCGGGCCTCTGTCCATCACCATCATTTATTTTGGCCTCTGATAGTTAGAAATTGGGCAGAGTGATGGGGATTTTACTTCTGAACTCTCGTATTTTAGATGATGATTTTTCAGTTTTCAAGCTTTTTCAAAAGGCTGGCTGCTCGCTTGTGCCTGCTTTTGCTGACCGCTCTGAGCTCCTGCCTCACTCACACCACCGCAGACTCTGGCTCAGGCCACACTAAGCCCCTCAAGTTTCTGTGCCCCTGACCCCGGGCATTCTCCCATTCTATTGCTTCTCCCGCGGCCCCCAGGAACACCTAAGAGCACCGCACTCGGATAACCCAGCTCCACCTCCAGGGCTTCAAGCCTCTGCTTGGATGTTCTCCACCAAGTCTGCTCTTGTTTGCGTGCTTGGTTCACGCTGCAGGGGCCGCCACAAAACCCTACCCGCTCCTTGTCTATTTTTCCCCACGGACATACCATTTTCACCATCTAATGGACAATATTCCCTGTGTAGTTACATTTTCATGTATTATTGTGTTTCCTTCCACCCATAACAATATGGAGACTGGGACTTTTGTGTCTCCTGTTCACTGCTGCTTCCCCAGACTGAAGCCACTGACTGGTAGTTAGCAGATGATAAATAAATGCCTGCTGGACAAACGCACTCCTTCAGCAATACTAACCCAGACGATTTAGGCGCCTCCTTAACAAGGAAAGTCTAGTTAAAATAGAAGGACAGGTGGCGAATGTTATTGATTATAGTGGCCCGTGAGCCACGGAATGAATTGTAAGCTGGGAAGAGGGAGTGCAGTCTAGCAGGGTTTGCCCTGAACACCGAAGTTACTGATTTGCTTGGCCAAACTGCCCTCCAAATTGCGGTCTAAAGAAGTTCAGTCAACCCCCCAAACGTGAGCACGTGACACTGTCCATTTGCTCTTCCTGTCTCGCATCCTTCCCTGACCTAAGGAGCATCAGAAATATTTTCAATGCTAGAATTATACAGTTGTTAAGGATTGTGAGTAATGCACGTCTTCTCATCACTTTTCCTTCCCCACTAGGATTCCAGCATCTACATTTCTATTGCTAAACCTCCCTAATTTAAGTCTATCATATTTCACCCGAATGGCTGCAATAAATACTTTACATATATTTTATTATCAATAAGAAGACATGATTCAAAATATTCAATATGTGAATATACCTTTCAAAATTGTTAATATATTAATATAGTTATATCAATATATTTCCTAATAATTAAGCAGGGTTAGGGAGTAACTATTTGACTTTATTATTTTATTATTTTAAAGTAGTTCACTATGATTTACTGTATACAAAGTGATTAGACAGCTGGCTCACCCCTTATTAAAATCTGTATAAGAAAATATTACTCCTTTTAAAACAGTCAACAAAACAAAACCCATATAGATTTTTTAAATGAAGGAAATCATTCTAACCTGTATCAGTAATGGGTACAGATAGATGTCTATAATTTCTGGTTGGAGTGTATTTAACAAGCACAAGGAAAAAGTCAGAATAACCTAAAAGCAATATCATTGATTCCCCATAACTAAGTAGTTCTATATGCCAAGACACATCATGGATTTTGAAGGAGAAGCTAAAAAACTAGGACAAGAGGATTGCTGACCCCGTAGCAGGTAAGTGTTTGTGGCTTATAAAAATCAGGTAGGTAATGATGAACCTACCTAATCACCAAGCCCTTACTATATGAAATGTTAAAGGGACTTACCTAAGAAAAAGAAGATAAAAATATGAACAGTAAAAGGACAGCAAACTCACAGTTATTAACATCCACACCTAAAACAAAAGCAGACTAAGTGGTCATCTAAAACAGGAGCAGAGCCACAGCAATGGAGATCACATGGAAGGTTAGCAACAGGGCAGTGGGAGGAGAGGGTGGGGAGAAGGTGCAGAGAATAAGTAGCATAGACGGTGGGGAGAAAATAGACAGGGGGAAGGCAAGAGTAGTGTGGGAAATGTAGAAGCTAAAGAACTTATGACACATGGACATGAACTAAAGGCGGGGAGTGTGGGTGGGAGAGGGTGTGCAGGGTGGAGGGGAATGAAGAGGGGAAATGGGAGAACTGTAATGGCATAATCAATAAAATATTAAAAAAATAATTTTAAAAAAGTAAAAAATAATAATAATAAAAAAAGAAGAAGAAAAAACTGTAAGAGGGAGCATTTGAGATCTTGCTTTCTGGCAATATGATCAGTTTGGCTCAAACAAATTGTTAAAAAATTCACTACAGGTTTGGATGTTCTTACATGAACATTGATAGGGGACTTAAGAGTTGGAAAATTTTAGTTTAAGTAGTAGCTAATAAGCTTAGTAGTCAATGCATGTAAAAGCTTTTGTTCCAGGAGCTGAAGTTATGACCCACCCTGACTTCAGGAGACCATAAGCAGTTCCACCTTTGTTCCTCAGCAGGGCTGCAAGGACTCCAGGTGATATCTGAGCCATTGTACTCCAGGGTGAGATGACCACCTCCCAGGACAAGCTAAAGACCACCGCCTGGGGCACAGTTTAAGACCACTGCCCAGGGCAAGAATGCCGAAGTTGTTTTTTAAAATCCAATTAACTTTTCCCTGCATTCCAAACCCCTTACCTACACTTTGTTCTCCTTATAAAAAGGGCCATTTTAAAATGGAATGTAAGATGGTCTGTTAGAGTATGAACCTGCCATCTTCTCAGATCCCCAGCCATCTGAATAAAGTGCCCATAAATATTAAAAAAAAA
>PVKM010029577.1:0-17725 GCA_004027735.1 Carollia perspicillata | reverse complement strand
AGAAATATGGTAAAGGTGCCTCTCATATGCCCCTGAAAAAAGCTGCAAATGCCAGTACTTTCCAACTGCCACATGATGTCAACTGCAGAGGACAAATCCCAAGAGAGGCCACTAAGCCAGGCACCTGTACCTTGAGCTTGTTTGTGGGTTAGCACAGCTTCTGTCCGCTGCACATGTCTCTTCAGCAGCTGAGAGCTCCCGGTCTGACTGGATTTCTGGGCAGAGGCCACAGTGGTCACTTTGGTCTTAGGACTGGATGTAGGGCTGCTGGACACACTGGAGAGATCCTGAGCAGGGTGAGGAGGACAGGAGCTGCGCCAATGTTGTCTGGGTTTGACCACCAATCAGCATGTCCCCTAGAATTCCCTGCTCAGGAATTCTCCCTGTGGGAACTCAAAGGCCTACAGCACTGGCCCAGCATACAGGAGTCCCCAAGAAGCCAAGATACCAGTTCTATGGTCCTCATTCCCAGCAAAAGTGCCCCTTCCCTGCCCACATTACCTCAGAGCCTGAAGGGGAGGCAGGCAGCCTGGCAGCTGGTGAGGCAGGTCGACTGCCCCTCTCGGAGACCTCAAAGGCCAGGTCTCTGCGGGCCACATCCCGAGGCTTCTTCTTCTTCTCAGCATCCTGGTCCCGAGGCTCGGCGCCCACATGCCCCTCAGCACGAGTGAGCACGCCAGTTAGAAAGTCCACAATCTCATCCTGGTGTAAAGAGGGGCCGATGCCTGAGTCCTCAGCTGGAGAATAGGGATGTTGCCAACAGTTCCAACTAAGACTGAGTACCTTGGCTCTGGTGTCAGAGGTGCTGGGCCCTCCCAATGTGCACAAAATCTGGCACCAGAGACCAGTAGGAACCTCTGTGAGGTGGCATCCTGGGGTGGTCATGTGCCACCATTCCCCCAGTAAACCCATTCACCCCAAAGCTTTTCCTACATCTTAGCTCATTACTCCTCTTCCCCCTTTTCTTCCTTTCTTTTCTCTTTTTCTTTGCTTATGATAAAGGGTTACCAACCAGAGGCCCCAGGGTATAACTCCTCACCCTTTAGAGACAAAGAGGCTACTGCTGACAAGCCTAAGCCTAAAAGGCTGCAGAAAGGAAGCTAGCTGAGCAAAAACACACAAAACTGTACCTGAATGCACCTGTCCACCATGCTCTGAGTCAACCCTTCTGATTTCTTCTTTGCTTTGCTTATTCTAAAGGACAAAAAGGAGGAAACCTTCTAAACATTCTTTGGCATCAAATGGAGATAAGAATGAATTTCTCTTCTGCAGGCTACTTGCTAAGCCCAGGAAAGAAGACTATGTTAGCCCTCAGGAAGGTACTGCAACCTGTCTGAACCTCAGTTTCCACATCTGCAAAATAGGGAACCATAACGCCTCCCTTTGTGCACGCTGGATGATCGCACAAAAGAACATATGGCAGGCGCTGGAACTGCACATTCCAAAAGTCCTATACCTATGGCTTCATAGGCTGAAGCTCTCACAAGTCCCCCAACACAGGCCCAAACCCCAAGAAGTTGTCCAATAACCAACACTAGAAGAAATTCTCTCAAATGTCTCTGGATAAGAAAACAATAAGGCCAATGTCAGCAAGCACCCACTTTAAGCTCTCTAGTTAAATAAACACGCAAATGACTGAATCTCTAAAAATGAACATAGGAGGTCCCATAAATAACACAACCTCTTTTTCAGTACATTTCACAGAAATGTAACTAAAGGCCCTATAGGTAATCCGTCTTATAACAGAGGAGAGGCTGTCTCAATAACTAATGGTGCCTTTATAATAATACTCTCTCAAACTCTGGCTCTTTATACTCCAAAATATATACAGGGTGTTTAATACAAATAAAATGTATTCATATTCATCCATTTGTAAGGAGCAAAATCTAAAGAAATGCCTACCCCAGTGAAACCATGATGACAAATACTGTATTTACAGGGTCTCAAAATGTCTCCTCCCCACAAGATAACTACTAATTACAAAGGGAAAATAGTAACTTTATGGTGGAGAAACCTGACAGATGCCATTCTAACCTGTGATCAAGGTCAACATCACCAGTGATAAGACAGGTCAACATCGTGTATCCTCTGAGGCGGTGCACTGACAGCACCTCACCTCTGTGGCATTCATTACTGCCAAAATACATATCTTCAACCTAATCATAAAATAATGTCAAAAACCTCAACTGAGGGACAGTCAACAAAATAACTGGCCAAAAGTCTTCAAAAGTGTCAAGGTGATGAGAGACAACGATGGACTGAGCAGTATCAAATTAAGTAAGATAGAGAAGGCATGGCACCAACAGCAACACGTGATCCTGGACCAGATCCTGAACCAGAGACACTGATGAAATCTTAGTCTGTAGATTAGATAACAGGATCATATCAATGTTAATTTCCTGACTTTGAAAATTATATGTTGATTATTTAAGATGTTAATATTTGAGAAATCCAGGTGAAGGGAATATGCGAATTTTTTATACTATTTTTGCAACATTCTATAAATCTGAATTAGTTAAAAGTAAAAAATATGTTTTTAATGCCCCCTTTCAGATTTCATCTGAACCAGATCGGCCTACAGCTAGCTGCCTCCCCACCACACAGGAATGGGCCTACCCACCTGAGGTTATCGTCAGCTCCCCCAACCACCACCAAACTGTTTTCAGCCCGAATCTTCTCCCGAAAGTCCTCCATGGTTTCGGGGTGACATTGCAGGGAATTCTGACCAATAACAAAGAGGACTGGAGTCTTCATATCCAAGAGGGGATCATCCACATCCTAAAACAAGTACAGGGTTTATAATCAGCTGGTTCATATTCACTGAGCACTGAGCACTGTGCCCTGGCCAGTCCACTCAGGAGGTTGGCTGGGCCGCCATGGTCACTGCACCAACTTGGGTGAGGCACGCACTCCCTATTCCCACCTGCCCAGCAATCAGTGGCACCCCATACTTACCCCTCTGGGGCCATCCACAGTAAACAGAGGGAACCCAAGGCAGACAACTGCAGTGACATATTCCATCACGGACACCTAGAAAAAATGGAAAGGTTTGCCTCAAAGTCAACTGCCTTCCTACCCAGAACCCAGAGCTGGCCCAGATCTACCAGCCAGTCCCATCTACCCCCAGGAATACTAGCCATGGTGGCAGCAGTAAGAGTATAGAACACAGATGTGCCATTCCACAAGCAGCCAACACCTGGAAAACTAGGGCCCTGAGAGGACCCTAGCACAGCCTGAACCACAGGATGGGAGATTTAATATTTCCATCGTGTCAATTCCCTAGACTATAAGTCTCCTGCTCACTCCCCACCCCCACCCCACTTATAGCAAATATCAGGATAACACAAATGCAACACAAATGCTCTTCTTCTCCCATAAGTGAAGAAAAGCTCCCTATCTTGAACTTACTGGGTAGCTCCCAGACACCCCAAAGTTCTTAGAGAATTTGCTGTCCTGGAACCAGGGCAATGAGGAGATAACCTTTTCCTCTCATGGCCCGAGATGTCATATTTGACTAGACCACAGGAAGCAGCGCAGACTTTACTTACTTGATCCACTTGAGAATGGGGGCTCTGGACAGGTCAGGGACACTTAGGCAAACTAATATTCACACAAATGGTATGTAAAATAATAAAAAGGTTCCTTGATGTCTTGGAAAGGGATAGAACATGAATACAACAACAAAGTCCAGAGTTATTAATATTTTTGCTGCCTTGGCTGGTGTGGCTCAGTAGATTGAGTGCTGGCCTACAAACCAAAGGGTCACCAGTCCAATTCCCAGTCAGGGCACATGCCTGGGTTGCAGGCCAGGTTCCTCACTAGGGGGGCACTCGAGAGGCAATTACACAATGATGTTTCTCTTTTCTCTCCCTCTCTTTCTCCCGCCCTTCGCCCCTCTCTAAAAATAAATAAATAAAATCTTTAAAAATAACTTTTAAAAAATTTTGCCTACAAGAATAGTTCTGTTTTGCTTTAGGTGGGAGAATAGTATTTATTTTTGGAGGGAAAGAAAGGAATTTTTTCATAGATACATGCTGAAATATACATGAATAAAATAATATGATATTTGGCATTTTCTTTAAAATATCAGCAGAGAGAGAAAATGGGCAGGGATAACATGAAAGAAAGCCTAGCTGTGAGTTGATCACTGGTAAAGCTGAGTGAGGACCCTTTAAGTTTCTATTTAAAATTTTCCACAATGAATTTTAAAAATAAAGTTTGTATTTTACAGTATAAAATGTAACTATGTAAGTCCAGCATCTAACACTGTGCTTGAAACATAAAAGACGACCCCATGGAGGCTATTAGCAGCAGCAGCAACATCCTATACCAGGATAACCTCCAAGTAAGGTGGGTGTTACTTACATGACAAGCCACAAGAGCTCCTGTATTCCAGCCAATCAAGATAATGGGTTTGTGGGGGAAATGGGTGTGAATCTTTGTGGAAAGAGAAAGAAGACAGTTAGACAGAAGGCTAAAGATGTACAGTAAAAGCCCAGAAGGCTGGGTATACCCCAGTGAACTCTTAGTAGGGGCGGTCTCACCTCCAGCACTTTGCTTCTCACTGCCCCAATCATATGCTCAAGACACTGCAGAACTCCTACCCCACTTCCATTGTTCAGCAGGTGGGTAGCTACAGGGATGACCTAAAGGAAGGAAGTGGTAGCCATAGCAGAAGAGGTAAGTTTCAAGTCTTCTCTCACATCTGTATAACCTACCCTAGATTCCAACACCCTGGATAAGCACTATTTGAATTTAAAATGAAAACAGAGCTGAGGAAGCTCCACATTTAATTTCATTCACTTGGACCCCCTGCTGCATTCTGTCTATATTCCTCCCCATCACAGAACTCCTCTTATCCCCATACATACCTTGCCTAAGCAAGACAGCTGAGACTGCCAGAAGCGGTGGCGGCGAGAGGTGGGAAATGCAGAGTTGGAGGGCCCAGAGGAGGCGATGAGAATGAGTGGAGAGCCAGGGAGTTTGCTCTGTGGAAAAAGAATGCCACAAGAGAACCAGGAAGTAAAAGGTGTTTCTCTACAAAATCTGGAGTGTCCCCATACCTTTTTATCCCAACCAATGCTGACCTGCCTATGAAACTATGTTAAGCACTATATACAACCAATTATCAATTAAAAAAGTTAAACCACCTACTTACTACCCTCTTGCCAAAGTTATAAACCACCCAACTTACCGGTTTGTTATGAGAAAGCACTCCCACAGCAGGGTCCCAGGGCCTCTTCAGCAAGAGGGACAAGGCCTCAGCTCCTGCAGCCCCAGTCTTCGTGTTGGATGACACGAGCATCCGGTCAATCAAGGTAGGGATCTAGAAGGAAGAACAAAGGTGCTCCAATGTGAGGCAGGAGACCTGCCCACAAGCAGCAATCAGGTGGGCCACAGAGCCTCACTATGAGCCAGACAGACTTCAACTATGCCCCTTGAACTCAGAACAAAAATACAAAGTAGATGGCTAAAAAGTATGCCTCTCACCATTAAAGGTAAATGGGTACAATCCTTTGGAAAGACACCTGGTGATGTGCATCAAAAAACTTAAATTTATTCCTATCCCTTAAGAACCTTTCCTAAAAATTTTATCAGAGTTACACACGTGTGTGCAGCACTCATGGATGCACACTTACATATGCACACAGAATTGGGCTTAAACAAAAGACAATTCACTTTCAATAACAAAAAGCAGAAACAACTTAGACACATATATAAGAGAATGGTTAAGCAAATTATCTACATAATTCCATATTAAGGGTTAATTTTAAATGTTTTTAAGAATTTGTAATAACATAAGGAAATAATTTTGCAGAAATGTTAAAGATAAAGCAGAAAATGTAAAAATTATCTCTACTCAGGAAAAAAATGTTAGTATGTCAAAATAGTGTTAATAGTGATCTTGAGGATGTGGGAAAAGGGGAACCCTTAGGCACTGTTGGTGGGATTGTAAACTGGTGCAGCGACTGTGGAAAACAATATATAAGTTCCTCAAAAAATTAAACAGAACTGCCATATGATCCAGCAATTTCACTTCTGGGAATTTATCCAAAGAAATTCAAAACACAAACTCAAAAAGATATATGCACCGCACCCCATGTTCACTGCAGCATTATTTAAAATAGCCAGGATATGGAAGCAACCTAAGTGTGCACTGATAAACAAACATGGCATGTATATATAATGGAATATTACTCAGTCATAGAAAGAATGAAATCTTGCCATTTGCAAAACATGAGTGGACCTAGAAGGTATTGTGGTAAGTGAAAAAAGTCAGTCAGAGAAAGATAAATACCATATGATTTCACTTATATGTGCAATCTAAAAAATATGAAGAATGGAAAAACAAACTCATAGATATAGAGAACAAATTGATGGTTCTCAGATGGGAGGACTGGGAATAGGTAAAAAAGGGGAAGAGATTAAAAAGTACACACTGACAATTATAAAAACAGTAATGGGATGTGAAGTACAGCATAGGAAATATAGTCAATAATATCATAACGACTATGTATGGTGTCAGATGGGTAGTACTAGACTTCTCAGTATATAAATGTCTAATTACTACATTGTACACCTGGGACTAATGATATTGTAAGTCAACTACAATTTTTAAAAATAATAAAAAAACAGTTAACAGGAACAACAAAAAAGAATGTGAAGGGCCTACTCTAGGTACAGATGTGCTGAAGTTGAGGATTCTAATAAGGAAGGAGGAGGATGCAGGGCCAGTAACAAAGGCTAGGGCTAAACTGAAAAGGATCTTCACCCCTAACTGGCCATTTCTTTGTAACTTATAACTGTAAGCCACTTAACACCTTGAGGCAGAGGATCTGATCTGATTAGACTTCAAAAGCTTTAACTTGGCAGTAAAATATACCCTTGAAACAATGAAGCCTTGAAACTCATTTTCTGTCAAAATAGAATGCTTAGAAATGACTAATTAATGACCAAGTTCTCTGCTGGGAGCTAGGCTGGCCAAGCTCCCCAGTCATTCCAGCATTGCATCTCTCTCAACAGACAAATCAGACGCTGGGTCTACACCTTCTCTGCTGCCTTCATAAGAGATCTAATGGTGAAAGTAACTGGGCCAAGAGCATATCATCCACGTACATTTTCATTCAGCAGGTAACATGGAAGTTTGGGGAACAACCAAAGTATTTTTTGTGACTCTGACAGTTATGAAAAAATACTGTAAGAGTCTGGTGAAACCACTGCTGAGAGTACAACCTGGATTGGACAGCAGCTCGTATCGGGCCCTCGAGGGCTGATGTGCTCCCATGTCCTCAACCATTCCCACTAACCTGTGCTGTGACCTGGCGGCAGCAATTATGCACACCTGTGGAGTCCACCCCAGAAGTCTGTCACACTCACAAAACCTGGACACCACCCCATTCACTTGGGAATTTCCAGACAGTAACTTGGTAAATAAAGAAGCAATGCACACTTCCTTTCAAGGAATTATCCTGCAGTCACGTTAGCCACATACAAGAAGGCAGAATCATTAGAGAAGTGAGCCTCTGGGCACTGCCAGCACTCACCCGCAGAGCACATGCAACAGTGTTATACTTTTACTGTGAATAGAGTACTGCAGACAACATTTAAAAACAGCACTCACCCGCAGAGCACATGCAACAGTGTTATACTTTTATTGTGAATAGAGTACTGCAGACAACATTTAAAATACTCTCAGGCTGCCACTCTTTGTTGGGGCTATCTTCACCCCATACGCCGCCTGGGCTCAGGATTCTGCTGCAGAGCAGCAACAAAGGGGTAGTCTAGGGCTATCTTTTCACTGGTCTCTTCCTCCACTAGAAAATCGGTTCGATCTGATTAGTGGGGGCATTCTGTTTTGTTCACCCCAGTGCGTGGTACATTATAGGTACAAAATAAATTATTTGTCGAGTAAATAAATAAATATCAAATTTCCTACCATGAATATCATTACTGCACCTAGTCCTGAATTTTATTTCTGCACGAAACCAGTCTGTTTTTGCTTTCAAACAAACTCGGCATCCTTCAACTGAAAAACAGGTAGGAAACAATGAGTCTGAAAACTTGGGGGTATGGCTGGGGGAAGCTGTTGGCCAGGCTAATTATAGCAGAAAAAATAGGCCACCTTCCCACAAGAAAGAAAGAAAAACTTAAGGAAAAAATAAAGTCAAGAACTGAATTAATCCAAATTGTCTAAGGATGTTTGTATTAGAGCAAAACACTCTAAAAATTTCAAGAACCTATGAACGTATATAATTGTTAACAGTCACTGTGGGTTTACTTGGCCACATTTAGTGCCACACATTCTATCTAGAGTAACTAATTTAATTTTCACAAAAATCCTACATAGGTATTATTACTAGCTATGTATCACAGATGAGGAAACTGACATACTACTCTGAGATGACACAGCTCATCAGTGCTGCCCCCAGGACTCTACTGTACCACACTGAACACAGCCCAGAGCAGTAACAGAATTCAAATAAATTAAAGTAAACTGGAACCATGGGGGAAAAACAGTTTAGGGGGAGATTTCCAGTCAAGATGGTGGTGTAGGTAAACACTGCTCGCCTCCTCATACAACCACATCAAAATTACAACTAAACTATAGAACCACCATCATTCAGAACCATCAGAAATCAAGCTGAGCAGAAGTCCTACCACTACAAAATTAAAAAAGAAACCACACTGAGACTGGAGATGTGGTAGGGGCTGGTCCCACCCATGTATGGCAGAGATCTCAGGAGTACGGGATCCCAGCTGCACACTAGGCTCCCCAGCATAGGGTTCCAGTGCCAGGAAGAAAAGTCCCCATAACTTCTGGCTTTAAAAAACTAGCAGGGATTGAGGCTGTGGAATACAGAAACTGCTAGACTCTCAAGCAGTTCCTCTTAGAGGGCCCACACAGATTTACTTAGACTCACTCCCTCTGAGGTCCAGCGTGGGGGCAGCACATTGAAAGCCATCAGAGGCATACCGGGAGGAACTGAACTGTGCAGAATCAGGGGAAGAGCTGAGAGGTAGCTTTCTCCCAGACAGAAGTGGTGACAGAGGCCATTGTTCCTTTTCTGAGCCCTTCCCATCAGAACCAAAGAGCTGTCAGGTGGGTGCCATACCTAAGATTCCATCAATCTGGCTCATACTGTTTGCTCCACCCCAGTGATTCCCTGAGGCCCTGCCACCCAGCTTCTAGGCTCACCCAAGCTGTTTCCAGTAGCTTTTCCTTATGAACGGCTTGTCTTGATCCACACTTCAGATTTTCCTAAATTCTCTCAAACAAGCAGCATCTGGCTTCAGTGAGCCCTGTACCTCTTGATAAGCTGCCCTAGGCCCAGCACTAGCAGCAGACAGCCTTGGTTCACTGGTTGGATTTGTCTGGGCACCTCCAAATCCAGCATAAGTAACTGTTGGGAACCACTCTGCCTGGTTTTAGGAGCTGTAACCACCCCCCATGGCTAAGGCTGAGTGAGCGACCTTTGGACTGTGAGCCACTAAGGAGACAATGCTTATCTCCCTGACAGGAGCACTGCTTCTGCTTCATCCACCTCTGGCCCCCAATGCTTGGTTGGTTAGTCGATGATGGGTAAGACCCCTCAGAGGGGGGGCAACCTAAGCCAGACACAATCAGCTGGGAGGCCCTCAAGGAAGGACTCAGGGAACTGCAGCAAAGAGGGGGTGATAGACCCTTGCTCCCCAGCTATTCTGACATAGCCTGAGTCCTCATTCTGTCTGCAAGGAGTCTCCTAATCTCTTGCATGCCTTACTTCACCTGCCTGACTTAAGCCTGAGACAATGCTGGTGGTGGGTACCACCCTGTGCTGGAAAGGGCGGGTTCCCTAGGGCAATCAGGCCTAAGAAAGAATATGTAAAATCCTGTGAAACCTGCTTTGTTTAGAATGCTCTCAATTAAATAAAGGTCCAAGCAAGAAGTGAGTTTGTTCCTCCAAGTTTTATAGCTCTTTAGCTATCTGACCCTGACTCAAAATAGGCCCTTGGAGTTCTTTGTTATCTGTTGTTTGACCTTTACTGCCTGACAATGATTAATGAGCTTTACCTGTATCTCTGTGTGTTGCAAACCCAATAAAAGCCCATTGAGGAAAAGGCTCTTGGTCCTTCTCCCTTGAGAGAAGCTAGTCACCTTTCCTCCCCAAGCAGATCATGTCTTGGTAGCATTATTTTCATCCATGGTGGCGGGCGGGGGGGGGGGGGCCTGTGCGGGCAGAGCACCCCTCCCCAAATAACAGTCATCTACAGACAGGTTTGTAGTTTATGCTGTGTAACGCCAGACAGAGCACATGCAGTGACCTTGGATGTGCCAATAGCAATCAAGGCTCAACTACAACAGGAGGGCATACATGAACCACATGGTAGGTACAATTTGAGTATCCAGCCTGGGTAATAGGGGAGGCTGTGCCACTGGGCTCTACAGGACACCTACTACATTAGGCCATGCTACAAAGCCTGGGAGATGTGGCAGTTCTACCTAATACATAGAAACAAATGCAGGGAGGCTGCCAAAATGAAGAGACAAAGAAACATGGTCCACATAAAAGAACAGAACAAAACTCCAGAAGAGCTAAACAAAATGGAGACAAGCAATCTATTAGATGCAGAGTTCAAAACACTGGTTATAAGGTTGCTCAAGGAACCTAGTGAGGAACTCAACAGCATAAAAAAAAATCCCATCAGAAATGAAAGATACACTAACTGAAATAAAGAACAATTTATAGGGAATCAATAGTAGAGTGGATGAAGCTGAGAATCAAATTAGCGATTTGGAATATAAGGAAGCAAAAACAACCAATCTGAATAGCAAAAAAGAAAAAAGAATCCAAAAGAATGAGGATAATGTAAGGAGCCTCTGGGAAAACTTCAAAAGTATCAACATTTACATCATGGGCACGATGGAAGAAGAGATGGAGCAATAAAGTGGAAACTTATTTTAAAAAATGATAGAAAATTTCCCTAACTTGGTGAAGAAAATAGACATACAAGTCTGGGAAGCACCAAGTCCCAAATAAGATGAACCCAAAGAGGCCCACACCAAGACTCATCATGAAAATGCCAAAGGTTAAAGACAAAGAGAGAATTTTAAAAACAGCAAGAGAAAAGCAGTTAGTTACCTACAAGGGCGCTCCCATAAGAACGTCAAGTGATTTCTCAAAAGAAACTTTGCAGGCCACAAGTCATTGGCAAGAAATATTCAAAGTGAGCCCTGGCTGGTATAGCTCAGTGGATTGAGCGTGGGCCTGTGAACCAAACGACCACAGTTCGATTCCCAGTCAGGGCACATGCCTGGGTTGTGGGCCAGTTCCCAGCAAGGGATGCATGAGAGGCAACCATACACTGATATTTCTCTCCCTCTCTCCTTCCCTTCCCCTCTAAAGACAAATAAATAAAATCTTTAAAAAAAAAAAGAAATACTCAAAGTGATGAAAAGCAGGGACCTATAGCCAAGATTGCTCTGCTCAGCAAAGCTGTCATTTAGGACTGAAGGGAAGATAAAGAGCAAGAAAAGCTAAAGGAGTTCATCATCACCAAATCAGTATTATATGAGATGTTAAAGGGTCTTCTTTAAGAAGATCAAAACTATGAACACTAAAATGGCAATAAATACATATATATCAAAAATTGTATCTAAAAAACAAAACAAAACAAACAGGCAGAACAGAAACAGAATCACAGCTACAGAGAATGTATTGATGGTTGCCAGACTGGATGGGAGTTGGGGAGATGTGCAAAAAGGTAAAGAGATTAAGAAGTATAAATTGGTAGTTACAGAATAGTCATGGTGATTAAAGCACAACATAGGGAATAGAGTAGCCAAAGAACTTATATGCATGACCCAAGGACTTGGACAATGGTGTGGGGATTGCCCAAGGGACTACGCTGGTCCTGGGTAGAAGGGGACAAAGAGAAAAATTGGGACAACTGTAATAGCATAAACAGTAAAATATAATGTTAAAAAACCCAAAAAGCAGATTAACTTTGTATAAAACTGTCTCAGTGAAGAAGCAGGAGAATGTAGATACGCTTTTTAGAGAATTATTAAAGTCAAAGTGTTGCTATTGAAGGCTCACTGCATGATGAGGAGAGACTAAGGCACAAATGCATACCTCCCCATCCCCCACCCCTGAACTCTGAGCTCACAGATCTGCTTCTGGCCACTTCTCAACACTGCGGCCTGGTAAACCTTTCATCTTCTCTGTGATAACTCAATTCCTTTCTCAGCTCACCTCAGAAATGACTCAAACCACAAGCTGCAGGGCTGGAGAGGCTACATGTACACTCTGGTTTTCAAGCCCACACCCCATCCTGGAGCCAGAGGCTGAAGACATTTACACCAGACAAAAATGTGAAATGATACTATGTCTCCTATTTTAATAGCAAACTTGGTAGATTCAGTCATGCCCTCCTGGGCTGACCAAGCAATGACCTTGAAAAGCCCCACTTCCTGAACCCACAGTAGAAGCTGGCTCCCCCAGCACAAGGCAAACACCAACCATAGCTTTACCTTTCCTTTCAGTGTCTGCAAAGCATCTAGGTAGGCCGCCAGCATGGGCAGACTCAAGGTCTCCACCAGGGTGGTGTGCAGCCACTGGATCAGCTTGGTGTCCCAGCTCACACTTGCCAGGGCCTGCCGCACTCTCCTCGCACACTTGTCCACAGCAACGCGACGTAGCACCGGCTCATTGCAAGCCTGAAAGACATACATGGAACGATAAAACATGAGGTCCATCTTCTCAGCAATTTGGCGGGGGGGGGAAGACACGCATATGTGCACTGTGGGCAGCTTTGGGAGTCTCACCCCTTCGTTGGCCAAGCGGGCAAGCCGGTCAGACTGCAGTGCTTTGAGGATCTTGTTGAATAGTTTGTTCTGGGCCATTGTCCAGCCTGTTCTGTAAAGGAAACTCCGAGGAATTAAAAGTCAAGCCCTAGGAATACTCCCCACGCATGTACGCTGTACAAAGATTATGTCATGTCTTTTGTTCCCACTGTAAAATGGCGTGACTCAAAGTAGCTTAGTCTAAGACCACCGAACTAAAGCACAAGACCAAGATTCTGGTCCCAGTTCTGCCAGTGAGCTACCTCAGCACACAGTCATATTAATATATACACTACTAGTCAAAATCAGTCAAAATAAAGTCTGTTTAGTGCTAGCCAAGCTAATTATTTACCTAGTAGTGACTAAAATAATCCATCAGTACATAAAAGAATGGCTGTACTGCACAGACATATTTGAATTTCACAAGAGAGCAGGACACAGGCATATACGCTTCTACCCTGTTTGCGGATGGCAGAATGTGTCCTTCTCCAACTCAGCTGTGAACCCCTGTAATTAGGAACCTGTCCCACTACCCTGTCCCCACCAGTCATACCCTGCACAGTGAAGTGGCACTTATTCAAGTCCTCCTCCACTCCAGTCAATCTTAATTACTCTGATACCCCAACTCTGGGCAGTATTCTTCCTAAAGACACTGAGAGAAATGTAACAGAAGATGCCCAATTAACATCTGTTTACCAAATCCCCTAGTCATAAAACAAACTACTAATAATATTACCTTAAAAAAATTTTAAAGCAGGTGCCAGAACCAAATAAGAACCTGGAATAAGACCAAGGTAGTAGTTCAAACCAGTGGGGGTATAGGAAGTGGGGCTGAGACAACTAGTAGTCAAATGGAAAAAGAAACCCTGGCACCCTACATACAAAATAAATTTCAAGTGGAATAAAAAGTTAAATATCAAAAACATGCCCTGGCTGGTGTGGTTCAGTGGACTGAGTGCCGGCCTGTGAACCAAAGGGTTGCTGGTTCATTTCCTAGTCAGGGCACATGCCTCGGTTGTGGGCCAGGTCCCCAGAAGGGAGAGGCAACTACACACTGATGTTTATCTCCCTCCCTTCCCCTCTCTCTAAAATTAAATAAAATATTTTTTTAAATAAAATTAGCAAAGTGCTAGAAAAAAATAGTGACATCTATCTATCTATTACAGAGTAAGTAAAGTCTTTAAGTGCGACCTAAAACCTAGAAACCTTAGAAGGAAGAAAGAGAAATGTACTACCTAAGTATTTCAAACTTCTGTAAATGAAAAAGGTGAAGTATCATAAAGTCAAAACACCTGCCATTTCATTAAAATAGAAAAGTCCACTAGAAAACTAAGAAAAAGACAAAATACTCAAAACAAAAACAATGCACAAAGAACATGAAAAGTGGTTCACATGAAAAAAGTATAGGCAACCCTGTTGAAAATCAAATGTGCAAATTAAAATAAAAATATTATTTTTTGCCTATCAAATAAGTAAAAATTTAAAAGTTTAATAGTACTCTGCTGTGAGAATGTAAGAAGATAGCTCTCGCCTTACCTTAGTGATGGAAATATAAATTAGCACAACCTTTTGGAAAGTCAATTTGGAAAATCATTATTGGACAGAAATCAATCAGAAAACCTAAGTCAGATCATGTCACTCTGCTCAAAGCCCTTCAATGACCCCATTTCATCTGTTAAAAGCCCAAGTTACTACCATAGGCTATCTAGACCGTACTCCCTGCCTCCCAAGTCCCAAATCTCTGAATATCAAACTACAAGAAAATCTCACTAGACCCTGATGAAGTAGCAGGAATGAGGCACATCATTGTTCACAGCTGCCCCTGACTTCTGTGCTTCGCCACATTGCTCCTCCGTCCCCCATTCTGCACGCTCCCATTTCACAGCCGGAGCCCTGGTCATCGAGGCCCTCCCCCTCGAACAATGGCTCTGTTCCGACCTCCTTCAGGTCACTGCTCAGATGGAACCTCTACTGAGGCTTCCCTGACCCACCCCTATTTATGAAACTGCCAGCACCACAGTCCCATCCTGGCTTCCCTATCCCCCTTCCAACCATATCACGTTCTCACATTCTATCCATATTATTTCTTTAGTATGTCTCCCTCTGCTAGAATGTAAAGGGCAAGATGGCAGGGATTTTTGTTGGTTTTGTTTAAATGTTAGATCCCCAGCACATAAAACAGTATCTGACACATAGTAGAGACTTGATGTCTGCTGAAGAAATAAATGGATAAATTGTGTATATACGACATTCTGAGTCCTATAAACAGCTGAAAGCAACCTCAAACCTTCACACTCCTCATCACACTAAGCACTTGGGGACTGAGCAGCAGAAAACACTGAAACCTAACATAAGTACAAGTAATTTGAGCCTTTCACCATGCCAGGGTGGTCAAACAATTTCAAAACCTCTTACCTGACTGCACGCCAGCACCCTTCCCATCACACCCCACCAAGAAGGTACCCTATTTTCTACAGCTTAGCTTTCTAAAAATACCAGTAACCTGGCCCAGGCACTATGAAGAGGGAGAATAAATTATCCTTTGTAATTCCCTTTGTACATCTGTCCCACTGCCCTTGGAAGGAGTAAACACCCTCTAGAAAGGAGAAAAATAAGGTCCAACTTCTTTTCCTTCTATAAAATAAATCTCACTGGCATGTTTTACAACTGACCAGTCACACAATCCAGGAGAACACTAACTCAGAGCAATGAGTCTAACCAACTCTGCAATGAAGAGCCAGATGTGTGGCTTCAGTCTCCTTGACTGTAAAACAGACATGGATTTCACGTTACTCTACCAATAAAAACTCAGGTTAGCTGTAATTACTGATGGAAGCAACAGCTGTAAGAGAGCAGCAGACGTCCACAATCACAGAATTGTTCAGAAGCTTTCCTTGCTATACTAACTCCCTTCTCAACCTCCAAACCTCCTTTTTAACACACTTGTGGAGTACCAGAAGCAGTCTCGGGTTTCTGAGAAATGTCCTTTTACTTATTTTCCCCTAGTTCTTCTGACTTATTCCTGCTACCTCACTGGATCTTGTCAGGTTCGTTGCAGTTTTGGCTTCAGAAATTTTGGACTTAGGAGGTGGGCAGTGGGAGCTTCAATTCAAGTGATGGGACACAGGATACCATGTGATCAGGTGGCTTGTGGGAGCCAGCTGGTTCACATTATTTGAATGTAGAAAACACACACATGAGTAGTGTCTCTCATGTATAGTGAGTCCCGAGTAAGCTCAGGGATCTGATGGTGGTGGCAAGAGACAGGATGTTTACAAATAGTTTAAAAAGCTCTCTGGATATAGAACAAACATTTCAAAAATTTATATGGAGCCATAAATGACCTTGAATAGCTGCAGCAATTTTGAGAAAGAAGAACAAAATAGGAAGGATCATAATACCTGACATCAAACTATATTACAAGGCTACAGTAATCAGAACAGTCTGGTACTGGCCCTGGCTGGTGTCGCTTGGTGGATTAAGTGCCAGCCTGCAAACCAAAGGGTTGCTGGTTCCATTCCCAGTTGGGGTGTGTGCCTGGGTTGCGGGCTGGGTCCCCAGTCATGGGAGCATTCGAGAGGTAACCACATGTTGCTGTTTCTCTCCCCCTCTTTGTCCTTCCCTTCCTCTCTAAAAATAAATAAATAAAATCTTTAAAAAATTTTTAAAAAGAAACAGTTTGGAATTGGCATGAGAACAGACACACAGATCAATGGAACATAAATAGAGAGCCCAGAAATAAACCCAAATCTCTATGGTCAATTAATATTCAACAAAGAGGACAGAAGCATAAAATGGAGTAAAAACAGCCTCTTCAACAAATGATGTTGGGAGATCTGGACAGCTACATGCAAAAAATGACATTCCACCACCAACTTACACCATACACAAAAATAAACTCAAGATGGATAGAAGACTTAAATATAAGTGGCAACACTACAAAAGTCCTAGAGGAGAACATAGACAGGAAAATCTCAGATATTCCACGCAGCAATATTTTCACCGATATGTCCCCTAGAGCAAGGGACATAAAGGAAAGAATAAACAAATGGGACTTCATCAAAATAAAACACTTCTGCATGGCTAAAGAAACAGCAAAATGAAAAGGAAAACAACCATATGGGAAAATGTATTTGCCAATGATACCTTGGACAAGGGTTTGATCTCCAAAATATATGAAGAACTCACACAACTCCACTCCAGGAAGATAAACAACCCAACTGTAAAATGGGCAAAGGACCTGAATAGACACTTCTTTAAGGAGGACATATGCAAGGATGCTTAGCATCACTAGGCATCAGAGAGATGCAAATTACAACCACAATGAGATACCACTTCACACCCATCAGAATGGCCATCATAAACAAATCAACGAACAATAAGTGCTAGAGAAGTTGTGAAGAAAAGGGAATCCTAGTGCACTGTGGGTAGGAATATAGACTGGTGCAGTCATTGTGACAAACAGTATGGAATTCCCTCAGGAAACTAAAAATGGAACTGTCTTTTGACCCAGCTGCTCCACTGCTGGGATTACAACCAAAGAATCCTGAAACACCAAGTCAAAAGAACCTATGCACCCCAATGTTCATAGCAGCACAACTTATAATAGCCAAGTACTGGAAACAGCCTAAGTGCCCTTCAGTAAATGTGGATCAAAAAACTGTGATACATTTACACAATAGAATACTATGCAACAGAAAGAAGGAGTTCCTAACCTTTGTGACAGCATGAATGGAACTAGAGAGCATTATGCTAAGTGAAATAAACCAGGCAGTGAAAGACAAATACCATATGATCTCACCTATGAGTGGAACCTAATCAACAAAACAAACAAGCAAGCAAAATATAACCAGAGACATCGAAATTAAGAACAATCTGACAGTAACCAGAGGGGAGGTGGGA
>PVKM010029576.1:0-17710 GCA_004027735.1 Carollia perspicillata | reverse complement strand
ACCAAGGCACATCATAGTTACATTAGCCAAGATTAAAATGAAGGAGCGAATTCTAGAAGCAGCAAGAGATAAGGGGACGGTTACCTACAAAGGAGTTCCCATCAGACTGTCAGCTGATTTCTCAAAAGAGACCTTACAGGCAAGAAGGGGCTGGAAAGAAGTATTCCAAGTCATGAAACACAAGGACCTACATCCAAGATCGCTCTATCCAGCAAAACTTTCATTCAGAATGGAAGGGCAGATAAAGTGCTTCTCAGATAAGATCAAGTTCAAAGAGTTCATCATCACCAAGCCCTTAGTATATGAAATGTTAAAGGGACTTCTCTAAGAAAAAGAAGATAAAAATATGAACAGTAAAAGGACAGCAAATTCACAGTTATTAACAACCACACCTAAAACAATAGCAGACTAAGGGGTCACCTAAAACAGGAGCAGAGCCAAGAAATGGAGGTCACATGGAAGGTTAGCAACAGGGGAGTGGAAGAGAGGGTGGGGAGAAGGTACAGAGAATAAGTAGCATAGACGGTGGGGAGAAAATAGACAGGGAGAGGGCCAGAGTAGTGTGGGAAATGTAGAAGCTAAAGAACTTAAGATACATGGACATGAACTAAAGAGGGGAAGTGTGGGTGGGAGGGGGTGTGCAGGGTGGAGGGAAATGAAGGGGGGAAATGGGAGAACTGTAATGGCATAATCAATAAAATATATATATATTTAAAAATAAATAAATAAATAAATAAATAAAATAAAATTGATCTTGCCAGTAATATTTACCATCCAGGTAACTATTAATATTAATTACTCCTCAGAAAAGATAATTAAATATTTGATGGCAAACTATATATAATAACTTCAAGTCAGCAGTGTAGGGACATATGTGTGCATGAAACTGTCTAGAGGGTGGAAGTATATACATCAGATGCTAGTAGTGTGTTTTGGAGAGGTGGTAGAATTACAAGTAAATTTCATTTTGTTTTTTATTTTTTAAAAAAATCTCCCACCAAATTTGTGGTGAGCATTCTAACAGGTACTCATGCCAAGAAATTAGACGTTTAATATGGACTGAAACCTTGTGCAGTTGGGATTCCATAAAGAAAATGGAAAAACAGAAAACATGCAAAAGAACTGCCTGGCTCAGCCTCGCCAACCCGCAGAGCTCTGAGAGAGGCCAAACTGTCGTCGGGTACTGAGTCTCAGAGGCCCACTAGGCAGCAACAGACAACGGAAACACCCTGCCGTTCTCCACCTCACACGTTCCACACTGGCCATCTGGCCTTCTTCCTGCCCCTGGACCACGCCAAGAACATTCCCGCATCAGAGCCTCTGCCGTCCCTGCCTCCACCACGAAGAACTTCCTTTTCCTCCATCTCTTTGCATGGCTGGCTCGTCATCCTCCAGATCTGTTATAGATGGAATGTTTGCATCCCCCCTAAACTCCTACGTTGGAGCCCCAGTCCCCCATGTGTTAGCCTTAGGAGGTGGGGCCTTTGGGAAGTGGTTAGGTTTAGATGAGGTCATGAGGGTGGAGTCCTCGTGATGGGAATTGTGTCCTTACAACAGACAAGAGAGCTCGTTCTCTCTCCAACATGTCTGGATACAGCAAGAAGGCAGTGCCTGCAAACCAAGAGGTCCTCAGCAGAACCCGACCGTGTTGGCACTTGGATCTTAGAATTCCTAGCCTCCAGAACTGTGAGAAATAAGCGTCTGTTGTTGAAGCCTCCCAGCCTGTGGTGTTTTGTTAGCACAGCCCAAGCTGATGAAGGCAAGGTCTCGGCCCTGCCAATCACACATCATCTGTTCGTCTTACATAAAAGGATTCACTGTCTCCCCCATTAGACTCACCTCCATCAGGGCGAGGGCCTTAAATACCTTATTCTTGCCTGTATGCCCAGCGTCCAGACCAGCTTGACACTCAGGAGGCGCTTCCAAAATACGTGTGGAATGAAGGCATAAAGGAAAGCAGCTGCCCAGGTGGCCCTAACTCTCCCAGATACCCCACCTTCTCCGTTCGTCTTCCTTTCCTAAAGACCTGGCTGTAAGGCACGAGCTGCCCCAAGGCCTCCGCAATTCCTGCCACTCAGTGGATCCCAAAAAGATGTGGGGTGATAAAAAGGTGTCTCGGCAGCATCCCTCGACTGAGGCCTGCCGGCAGCACTGTCCCTTCTTTTCCCACCAGGACTGCGTGCTTTCTCTGGCTTTCTGGAATTTGCTTTTGGTGACGTTTTTAGAATTGGTGTCATTTTTTCTTTTTTCCTGGCATTTGTGATAAGGGGCCAATCTCTATCCATCCAGGGCAGGCCTGCCTTCTGGTAATAGCGCCAGGTCACTGAGCTAAATGGGCAGAACCAAGGTTAAATGGGACTGCCCTGTTTGGAACCAACAATGAGGTGGGTTAGAATCAGCCAGGACTGAGTATCCTCGATAGCTCATGAACTAGCTCTGAAAGCAAGTCCCAAATAGGAACTGGCAGCCGTCACAGGCACAGCCGCTTTCTGCTCAGTGACTAAGTAGCGGGGTGCTCTGGAGCCAGGCTGCCTGGGTTCAAATCCCAGACTGCCACCTCAGGTTGTGTGATCTTAGTCAAGTGACTTCACTCCTCTCTTCAGTTCCCTTACCTGTAAAGCACACAGTAACACCACCTGTCTCTGCAAACTTGTAGAAGGATTAAATGAGTTATCACCTTAAAAGATAGTACAGTGCCTAGCGTACAGGAGGCATTAAATAGAGTTCTTATTATCTACTAAAGGCATGCATACAGATCCCAGGTGTCCACTCAATATCTGCATTACCTCGGGCAAGTTATTTAACCTCACTGAGCTCAGTGTTCTCTCCTGTCAAATGGAAACCGACAATATCCACTTCATGACATTTCTCAAAGGCTTAACTGAAATAAAGCTTGTGAATAACAGTAATAGCTAACACAGGTTGGTCCCCTACAGGGTGCTGCATGCTTCATATACTAGAAGGCAGATACCATGGTACCCCGTTAAACCAAGGAGGAAACTCAGGCCAGGTAGCTAGAGTGGTTTGCTCAGTCACCGCAGAAAGAGGCAGGGCTGGCCGGAGCCCAGGCCTGTTTTATCCTGAGCTGGTGCTTATTTCTCCATTCAGTCTATCCTTGGCCTGCTAATGCAAAGTGCTATGACCACGCATGAATTCATAAGCTCCTTATAGCTAACCCAAATCCGACTTCTTTCTTTCTTGCCACCTCTAGCATTAAGGGCAGGTGCACTATGTTAGTTATCAACATTATAACCAGACAGTAGAAAGCTGAGGATGGATCTTCCTCATTTTTATATACCACCTCCGGCCTTGAGCACTGTGTCTCCTACATGGCAGATGTCCTATACATATTTCACGATCCGAGTCTATGCCCTGCTAACCTATTTTTTTTTTTAATAGGGCCGACTGGAGTGCAACTACTAAGGCACATCCAATTACAATCAGGATGACATCATTTCTCAGTCTGCACCCAAAGTTGCTCTTCTCTAGAAGCTGCTTCCAATTTTCACCATGCTAAGAGGAAGGTAGCAGGGGAGTGATTCTCATATCTAGAGGAGGAAATCGACACTCATGTGACTGCACAATATTCTTTTTATAACATCCTTTATTGACTGATAAACTCTTGCTCAACCTCGTGGCAGGTCAATGTCCCACCCACTAGGTCAGACGCTGAGGTGGGAACAGATCGCACAGGATCCCAAGTTCAGCAGACAGAACATTCGCACCTTTGGTCTCATGTATCAGGGTGTGGTAGAGGAGGAAGGGTCAGGAAGGTGCTGAGCGCCCAGGGCCCCATGCCCCTCTCCAAACCCGGCAATGCCGCCCCCTCCAAGTACCTTCGGATCCACTGGTCTTTGTGGGAGGAGCTGAAGGAAATGCCTGCAAAGAGCTCAGACTTGTTGAAACTCACATGAAACTGATCCCAAAATGGGCCGAAGGGGTTTCCTTCCTGTGGAAAGAGTGGTCAGAGGCTTACTGAGGGAGAAGGAGAGCCAACTCATGGGGCCAAGGGACTGTGAGTGGGGGAGCCCTGGTGATGTGATTCAGGCTCACAGGATGGCCCAGGAGGGATAGGAATCTGTCACTTTGTCGTTCTGTGTCTGGGGCCTGAGGAAGGCAGTTCCACCGCGAGCCTGGTTTCTAGCCGACGTTCACCAGTGTGTGGGGAGACTTCCTCACTCTCATGTTGTATCCTGCTGACCCTGCCGCACTGACCTGGGTCTGGGTAGGAGGTGGACCTTGGATATGAGGCCATGAATTAGAGAGCTTCAAGAGGCTTTTGAGACTAGCTGACCCAATGCCATTACTTTCAATATGGAAATTAGGGCCAGACGGAGTCAGACACTTGCCAAGCTCACACAGCAAGTGAGAGCACTGTTAGGGCTGTAAGCCGTCCGTTTTCTCATATTTCATGGCTCCTCC
Source organism: Carollia perspicillata (assembly GCA_004027735.1). NCBI lineage: Eukaryota > Metazoa > Chordata > Mammalia > Chiroptera > Phyllostomidae > Carollia > Carollia perspicillata. Next base: position 13,288 of record PVKM010029576.1, on the reverse strand, counting down.
AACCACCCTCCCCGGACTTTAGCTTAAGCACTGAAAGATATATTGAAGACTGCCGTATTCCCAAAGCGCCAGAAATTTACAAATTTATACACGTGTACTGATAAAATACGACAGCTGCTCATTTGTTGGCTAAGGCAGGAAAGTATACAAGTTAGGAGAGTGGACAGTGGAGTCCAATGACATAGGCTTGAATCCTGGCTCCGCCACGCGTTTCCTGTGAGACCTTGGGCGAAACATTGAGCCTCTTTCTGTTGCACTCAGTGGCCTCTATAAAACAGGGATTTTTTAAAAAAGATATTTATTTACTTACGTTGAGAGAGAGGAGCAGCAGGGAGAAAGGGAGGGAGAGAAGCATCAATGTGTTGTTGCCTCTCGCACGCCCTCAAATGGGGACCTGGCCCACAACCCTGGCATGTGCGCTGACTGGGAATTGAACTGGCGACCCTTTGGTTCACAGGCCAGCACTCAATCTACTGAGCCACGCCAGCCAGGGCAACAGGGATGCTGATTGTCCTTTCCTCACAGAGCGTCTGAAGATTAAGTGGGTTAATAGGTGTAAAGCTCTTAGCATGGCACAGCACATAGTAAGTGATATGTGAGCATGACCTGTTTTTACGGATGTGGCCCTTTCCAGCTTATAAGCACTCTTACACCCAGGCCCTCGTAACACTTTATGGGTGAGACAGAGCAAGGCCTGGCTTCTTTATTTTGTAGGTAGAAATAAAGGCTCTGGGGGAAGCAAAGTCCTCTACCCAAAGTGACAGCACTGACAAGTGCCAGAAATGGGACTTAAATCTCTCTCTTTCAGCTTCACACCTTTCTGGTGCCTTCCCCAACATGGTGCCATCATACAGTGTCTCAGGGACCTAGACACCGTGGAACAGGCAGAAGGAGCCCCCCCAGACCAAAGGACTCACCTTCATTGGGCATGTCTTCTTGTCAGGGCTTCTCTGGGCCGCCACTTCAAAGCAGTACGCCACCCGCTTCTCAGGGGGCCAGTGGGTGGGTGCCAGCTTCTCCATGAAGTCCTCCAGGCTGATGACCCGATGGTAGGCTTGGAGGGGCTCCAGTTTAAAGTACTTCTGGTAGGACACGTGGATCTAGGAAAACAGCGGGGGAAGGAAGGGCCGGGGTTTCTCCTCAGTATCCCAGTAGCGCTTTCATAGACATTTATTAAAACCATACACTCCAAGACCCAGAGAGCCTGGACTACATGCCAATGAAAATCTTTTGACAAAAGACAACAAATTAGGACAGAGGCAGAGTACGGCAAGGTATCTGCAAAGTAAAGAACAAAGAGTAATTTCCCTTGAGTTAGAAAATGCCTTACTGATCGATAAGGAAAAAGACAAATGATGTAAGGGAAAATATGGGCCCAGGATAGGAGTGAACAACTCACAACGAAGAAAACCCAAATAGCTGATACACGAAAGACATGCAGCTTCACTAGTAATTAGGAAAAAGCAAATTACAAGGATGAGGCATCACCTCTCACTACCCAAAATTTAAAAGCTCAGTTCTAATTGTTGGAAGGGATATGGGAAAAGGGGGCATCTTCACACTTGGCTGGAGTAGAAGTGTACGTTGTGGAACAAACACTTTGGAATGCAATCTTGCAGCATCTGATAGAATTTATGATGCTCCTTCCACCACCTCTACGCATTTGCCCTAGAGCAGTTCTTGCACTTTGCAACAGGAAATGGCTACAGGGACTCTAAAATATAGAAAAGAACTTGAAAGGCGTCACAACAGTGGTTGCCTCTGTGGGTTGAGAGAAAGATTAGGATTAGCCTCAGGAGCCAAGAGAGATTTTATCTCTTAACAACTTTATCTGTAGCAAACTGTTAATGATTATTACCTCTAGTAATGGGTAACAGATGGTGATTGTATTAATCTCTGTATTTTTCTAGATTAAAAAGAATCTCTTAGAGCACCACGGAATACAATTCAGACTTTACCCTACAGAACAGGGTTCCCAAGCATGTTCCACTGACTGGTTCAGGAGGATAAAGGGTTCTGCAATAAAAAGACTCCAGAGTTAAACAGGCTTGAAAAATTTTGTGTTAAGCTGGTGTCTTTACTACAGGACTTCTCAGGGCCTTTAATATGCTAATGTGCATTCTGAATCCCCAATCTGGGGGGGGGGCGGGATGGGAAATTGAGAATTTCCCAAAATGATTTAACTACTGCACACTTCTTATACAAGTCATTGGCGTTCTGAAGAAGAGATTTTGGGTAACTGTTAGCAATGAGGTCTTGCTGAAGGATTTTATGCAGAAATAATTCGAGATGTTCCTTTCTGAAAGATCACTCTGGTGTTGGAGGAGAGAATGTATCGAAGGTAAGACTAGAAGGGGGAAATAAGAGGCTACTGCAATAGTCCTTTTCTTTGTTCAAGTCTTCATTCAACATGTATTTTTTTTAAATTTTAAAAATGTATATATTTTAGAGAGAAGGGAAGGGAGGGAGAAAGAGAAGGAGAGAAACATCAGTGTAGGAGAGAAATACTGATCAGCTGCCTCTCAGATGCGCCCCAATCGGGACCAAACCCACACCGCAGTCAGGTGCCCTGACCATGGAACTGGAGATCTTTCGCTTTGCGGGACAACGCCCAGCCAGCTGAGCCACACCAGTAAGGGGTCAACATATATTTTTGAGCATTGCTGGTAAGTCCAAGTAAAGATGGAGAGGCATGGAAATGCTAGAGGATGCAAAAGAGGGTGAGGTAGTGAACACAGGGAGGCGTTTAAGATGCCCTGTAGATTCCTGGCTTGGTATCCACGTGAATGAAGGTATCATACACTAAGGCTGGAATATAGGAGGTAAGACAAGTTTAAGGGGACAGATGCCAAATTCTGGCTTTGAGAATTTGAGGTATCTGTGGCACATCCGAGTAGACCCCAAGGGCCTAGAAGTTAGAAACAGCACCTACAGTCAGAGGACAGTCTGGGCCACAGATATATTTGGGAGGTATGTGGAGAATAGTGAAAGCCACAATTGTCAACAGAAATTTATAGCAAAGCAATAATAATAATAATAATAATAATAATAATAGCAACTAATATTGCTTTGGCTGGGTAGCTTAGTTGGTTAGAGCATCATCCTGATATGCCAAGGTTGCAGCCCTGGTCAGGGCACATACAAGAAGCAATCAATGAATGCATAAATAAGCAGAACAACAAATGGATATTTCTCACTCTCTCTCCAAAATTAAAATTAGCAAAATTAGTTGCTATTGAAAAATAGCAACTAATATTTATTGAGTGCTGACTTAACACCAGGAGCTGTATTCATCAGATGAGGACTTGCTCATCTAATTCTATGAGGAGGAATACAACCATCTCCAGTTTACTTATGAGGAAACCCAGGAGGACAGAATCTAGATAACTCACCTGAGGTCACATAGTTAATAAACAAACGTAAAGAGGAGACGCACCAACGTTTAAACAGTGGGCAGAGACACAGCAGCCTCCAGTACAGTGCGAAGAGGAAATTGTTGAAAGGTCAGGACTGAGGCAGGAACAGGCTGTATCTGGGAAGCTAGGGGATTAGGGAGTCTCAGGAAAAAGAGAGGTGCCACCAGGAGATGGGCTGAGATAGAGACTGAAATGACCCCTGGATCTGGTAACTTTGAGGTTCCTAGCGACCTGTCTGAGAATGGTCCCAGTAGGGAGCCTAACTGGGGTGGGTTAAGTAATCTGTAGAGGGCATGGAGTGAAGACTCCAGAAGACTTGGCTGAGAAGGTAAGGTGAGAAAAAGCAAGTCACAGGGAGATGAATGGGCAATGTCTAAATTATAACAGTGAGTGGAAAAAAATTAGAACATCAATGGCTCCCGGTTACTGGGGACTTCTTGTGTCCTAAGCACTTCACGTTGATGAGCTCAGTTGATTAAAGAGGTATACATCGTTCGAAGCATGCCATAATCACTAACTCATGGTGAGAGATAGCTACCATTATTACCAGACTATTTTAAAGATGAGGAAACCAAGACACAAAGAAATCAAGTACCATACCCAAGCTATCCAGCTAGTAAGTGGCCAAGCCAGGCTTTGATCTTATATACTCTGGCTTTCAACTTTTGTTAAAAACTCTCTAGCCCTGGATGGTGTGGCTCAGCGGACTAAGCGTCTGCCTGCAAACTGAAGGATCACCAGTTTGATTCACATCAGGACGTGTGGCTGGGCTGCTGGCTACATCCTCGGTTCTGGGCCTGTGAGAGGCAACCAATCCATGTTTCTCCCCCTCTCTTTCTCCCTCCTCCTTTACCTTCTCTACCTTCTCTCTATAAGTAAATAAATAAAATCTAAAAAAAAACAAAAACAAAAAAACACCACAACAAAACCCTCTCTAAATACAGGCATGCAAAGGAAAAAATAATTTCTATCTATGCAGAGAAAAGACTTTAAAAATTAAATACAATGTTTTGTATGTACTAAGTATAATTTTTTAAGGTTTACTGAAAACTTTTAAAAAATACATTTTATTTGTTTTTAGAGAGAGGGGAAAGGAGGGAGAGAGGGAGAGAAACGTCCATGTATGATGTGTGAGAGAAAGAAACATCAATCAGCTGCCTGTCCCATAACCAAGAACCTGGCTCACAACCCAGGCATGGGTCTTGACCAGGAATTAAACCAGTGGCCTTTTGGTTTGTGAGATGACACCCAATCCACTGAGCCACACGAGTCAGGGCTTACTGAAAAAAAAAAAATTTTTTTTTAAGATTTTATTTATTTATTTTTTTAGAGATGGGGAGGGAAGGACAAAGAGAGGGAGAGAAACGTCAATGTGTGGCTGCCTCTTGTGCGTGCACCCCCACCTGGGGACCTGGCCCACAACCCAGGCATGTGCCCTGACTGGGAATCGAAGTGGCCACCCTTTGGTTAGCTGGCCAGCGCTCAATCCACTGAGCCACATCAGCTAGGGTTTATTGAAAACTTTTAAAGTCAATTCGTTAAATATTAATTCAGTTACTACTGCCAGGTGCCCACGGATACAGTGTGAACAAAGACAGAGGACCAGTGGAAGACGTCACAAATAAGCAAGGAATTGGAGGATGCTGAGCATCACTGTGCTCAGGGAGCCCCTTGATGGGACGAGAAGTGGTGTTGGAGCTTGGGTTTGTGACCTTGAACACATTTAACTAACCTGTGCTTCAGTCTGTCTTTCAAAACTGATAATAGTTTTACCCTTTGACCAACTGGATGCACAAAGGGTAAGATCAAGCAGGGTTGAAAAATGGGGCTTTAGGTTCGGGTCACAGGTCCTAGAGTCAGACAGCATGGACAAGAACTCCAGCTCTGCTATGCATAAGCTGTGTGACCTCGGACAAATTACCTAACCTCTCTAAATCAGTTTCCTCACTGGGATGTGATGAGGGAGAAAAGAGCAAATCCTCACGCAGTGCTCGGAATAGTACCTGGCAGACAATCAGTGCAGGATAAACGTTAGTTATTTTATTCCGGGGAGGACAGTTCTGGGTGGGGTAGGGGCAAGCACAGAGGGATGGAAGGTAAAGCCCAGAGGACTTGAGGTCGAGAAGCAAAGGTGAACAAGAGTGGAGAAGAGCAGACAAGAGCCAATGTCAGCGGGGGGTACTCACATTGGTAAAGGGAGGCTTGTGATGCTGGTACTCAATCCAAGGAGGTACGGCCAGGGTGCGGTTCAACAGCTTTGCAAATGCCAGGGAGCCCAAGAAATGATCCGCCTGGTTCCCGAAGCGCCCTGGATGGTATATCGTGAGAGAGGTGAGGTCTGGGGCATTGAGGGCATGGAGAATGCAGGGCTCATAAGGGATGCAGAGCCAGGGTTGGGAAGAGCCAGGGGAGCTGGTAGTGTAGGATCAAGTCTAGACTTGTGGGTCTAACTGTCAAGGCCCTTCAGGCCCTGTCCCTTCTGCCTCAGCCACTCCAGGTTCCCTACTGTTTCCTAAACGTTCTCTACACTTCTAGTCTACACATGCTTAACCCAAGCCTTCTCTTTTTTTAAACCTTCACCCAATTTTTTCATTGCTTTTAGAGAGAAAAGAAGAGAGAGAGGGAGAGACACAAACATCAATTTGAGAGAGAAGCATCCATTGGTTGCCTCCAACACACGCCAGGGATTGCATATGCCTAGACTGCAGATCAGGGTTGGTTGCCTCCAAACCAGGGATTGCGTACGCCTAGACTGCAGATCAAACCTGCAACCCAGGTATGTGCCCTGACCTGGAATCAAACCCGAACCTTTGGTTATGGGATGATGCTCCAACCAACTGAGCCACACTAAGCCAGGGCCCAAGCCTTTGCTTTTTGATGTCCCCTCCAGGAGTGCCTTTCTACCTCTCTCTCTACTCACCTGCGCAAGAAAAGGCAACTCTGATGCCTCATTCACTGGGATCTTCTCAACAACCTGCTGCCACTACTCAGTCCCCTTCTCTGCTTCTCATCTTGGATTTGAGTTAGTGTTAGTTCTTCACTAATCCTATAATGTCCTTTCCCACTTCCTGGCCTTTGTACTTGGCTGTGTCCTCAAGCTGTGAATGCCTCAAGGCAAGAACCTTGTCTGTTTCGCTTTGTTATCCCTAGCATGGCCTCCATTCATTCATCCCACAAATATTATTTTTGGGACAATCTGGGAGAAGACACAAAGTGCCAGGCTCTCTGCTAGATGCTGGAATACAGGAATGAGCAAGAAGGATAAGGTCTCTGCCCTTAAGGCACTCACATTAAACACGTAAATAAATATACAGTGACAACTTTTGATAATTTCAAGAATGAAATGGAAAAAGTTTGGTAATGGAGAATAAAGATGTTATTTGGGTTGAGGTCAGTGAAGTCCTTTCTGGTGACATTTAAGCTGTGCCTTGAGGATGGGAAGGAGTTGGTGTGGCAAAAGTGAAGAGGGTGTTCCAGGCAGAGGGAACAGCATAGGCAATGGCACGCGCTTCAGGACCTGAGTATGTGCAAAGAACAGAAAGGGGCTAAGTGTGCAGCTGGAGGATCTGGGAAAGAAGGGTGTGGTGAAGATGGGCAGAGGTCCGAATCATCAGGGTTAGGCGTCTGGAGGATTAAAGAAATGCATGATTTTTACAATGATGATCCACCACCCCATTTAAACTGCACCCCTCAGCGGGCCATTAGATTCTTCCTCACCTTTTTCTACTTTATTTTCTCGTAAGTAATAATATGCAATACTTAACGTTTATGCTTATCTTTTATTGACTCTTTCCCAACTAAAATGGAAGCTCTACAAGGCCATGGAGTTTTCTGTATTACCACTGCTGAATCCCTAGAGCAGCGCACAGGGCTGGGCACAGAGTAAGCGGCCTGTAAACATTTTTCTAATGAATGAAAGAATCGCCCAAAGTGAGCGCTGGATCCGTAACGTAAAGTCCTGCCCCACTAACTCCATTTACTGGGCTCCGGAATAGCTTAGACCTTGCGCAAGACGTAACCTTTCGCGGCCTGTTTCCCCATCTGCTGCCAAATGGAAGGTTGGACGCTGAGGCCTCTCATTGCCCACGACAGGGTTCTGTCCTGAACCTGTCAAGGTGTCTCTGGGCGCCTCAGAGGAGCGCCTTCGCCTCTCTGGGCCTCAGTTTCCTCATCTGAGCAGAGGGCTCGGGAGGCCTTACCCATGCATGGGCAGTACAGCAGGTAACCGGCCGGATCCCAGGAGCCCGCGGGCAGCCCGGGGAGCGGCAGAAGCAGCAACAGGAGAAACGCACACAGCGGCAAGGGCGGCCATGCCCACGCGGCGGCGCCCATGTCGGCTCTCGAGCCCGAGCGCGCCGCGGCGCAGAGGCAGAGAGGAAAGGAGGGGCCTGAGCGTCCGCCCCGCTCCCGACAGTCCCCGCGCGCCGCCCGCGCACCGCCCCGGCCTCTCTAGCCGGCGGGCGGGCGGGACCATAGAGAGTCCGCGGCACCGCCCCCTCCACGGCCCGAGCGCTCGCTCGCGCGGCTCCCACAATGCACCGTACAATGGCCCGACCGCCGCCACTACCGGGGCCTGAACGGGCCTGGCGGAGCCCGAGCGCGGTGAGTGCCGGCGAGGGCCCCGGGGGACGGCGGGGAGCTGGGCGGGAGGCCGTCTCGCTGCGCCCGCGCGCCCGGGACCCGGAGCGGCGGAGCCCCTCTTCTTCGGCCCCGCAGCGCGGTCGTCCACACCCGCGACCGAGGCCCCCTCTGCGTCAGCCCGGGCCCAGATAGGCCCCAGGGTGACGAATACCCTCCCCGGAGCCAATACCTGGGGCCCGGGGGACGCTAAGAAACTCCACTGCCCACCCCTCCCCTCCGAAACCTGGAGACGCAGCCCTAAGGGTCCCCTACCCTCCGACCCCGAGGGTCCCTGGAGACCCAGATGAGCTGCACCTGCTCTCTCCCCTCAGACACGCCTACCCAGACCCACAGAGCCCCCTTTCCAGCTCCAAATAGCCCGCTCTTTACCCTTTTTCATATTCCGGAGCCTCACAATCCGCTTTGGAGGCTTCCCTCAAATACCTGGCTCTGGAAAACCCAGATGTTCCCTCCTCAGTGGCTGTACTCCGTAACCTTAGATATTGTCCATCCGGATACCCATTTCCAGACTCTTAAAATTCGGGGAATACACTTGTGGCTGTCCGGAACCTTTCGGTCCCTACGATCCCTCCCAATCTCTTTCTTTCTTTTTTCTTTTTTTTTTTGTGTGTGTGGGGGGTCCTTAGAGATCCGTTAGCTTGCTCATGAGTCCTTGCCATACTTGCCCTTTCTTCCTAACCCTGAGATCTCCAGACCATCCCTGAATTCGTTCCTTCCCCGGCAGCCGTCCGTCCACTCCCATCTCTCCCAGCCCCAGCGGAGTGTAACCTTTCCCACCACACAGTCGGGTGGTCTAGAAGTGGCTGGTGGTCTAGAAGTTGCCGGAGGAACCAGGCCGTTCCCTGCAAATCCAGTCCCGCACTCCGGCCCCAGCCTGGCGGGGGGAAAGGGAGTTACTGGGGCTTTCACCTGCCTGTGTGGCTTGTCTCCTGGTTTGGGTGTTTTTCCATCTGTCAGTTTAGGACTGTGATGGAGGCCGGCCTTGGGATTCTAATCTGCCCCCTCCCCAACAATGTGAGGCCACCAGATTGGGGCGGGGGTGGGGGGTGGGTATCTATCAGGTTTCCTCTTCATGGAAATAGGGCTCTAGTGAGGGGCAGCCGTTTTCCCGAGGCCTCCTCTGGAGTAGGAGGCAGCGGGAAGGAGAGGAAATAGCGAATCAAAGGGACTCCAGAGAGGGCCCATCTAAACTGACAGCACTAGCAGCCCAAGAGTAAATCCAGCCCCTGTTAATCCAGTTTGATGTCTCTTGGAATGATGCAGGTTATGAGACTGCAGCCTCTCTGTAATTTAATTCTCCTGCCACTCTGGAGTGTGTGTGTGAGAGAATGGGTGCGCAGGTGGGGGTGGAGGGGGCAACTGTTCTCATTCTTCCCACTGTTTTCCGTCCGGTCAGTGTGTCTTTTGGATTTGTTTCTGGTGCGCAGGTCAGGACCTGGCTTTTTTCTTTAAATCTATTTATAATTCCCCAGTTGCTATTTTGGGTTCTGCTTAAGGGAAGATTCTATCCACCCCAGGGAAGGGGTTCCAGGGTGCAGGGTGTGTTTCCTCTTCGGCAGGTGTTGAATTAAGTTCTTCAGATCCCCAAGTAGCTCTTAGGCAGGGGGGATAAAAGCTATTTTAGGGCAGTCACTGAAGTGGAGCTGTTAATCCTCTGTGGGTCTCCCTAGTTAAGAACACTTAGAGATTAACCCTTCCCTTGCTGCAGGAGGGCTAGTTCTCACCAGTGCTCTGAGAGGGTTCGGAGGGAGTGTGGCCGCGAAGGGGGGGACATGCAGCCCAGGACAAAGGCAAATAGCTGCCTTTTGTCGGGTATTTACAGCAAGCCGAGCCCTACGCTGAGCTCTTTGCATACCTGACTAACATGATCCTTACAGCAAGCCAGTGAGGTAAGTATTTTTAGCTTTACAGATGAGGAAACAGGCTAATAATGGAGAAAGAACGCAGTTTCTATAGAGATGATGTAACACCATAAAAACTAGTTGCATTAGAAGCAGCAGGAATTATGGCTCACAGCAGAGGACAGCCAGACTAGGGAGCAATTTGTCTCCTTTCATCTGCCCAAGATGGTCGTCCAGAGTTCTTCGCAAGTGTTGTGTTTGGGGTATGAGACTTAGTAATAGACGATTCCTAAAGGGAGAGAACTCTGGCCCAGGATGTAGTATTGTAGGAAGGCAAAGACTGGTTAGCGGGGATGCGTGAGGGTTAATTGTGAGGGAAAAAGGGGAAGGTTACCTTCTGGGGAGATGTTGGGAAGGGAAGGAAGCTGAGGCCTGAAAAGTAACTTTAAAGGGTGGGGGTTGGGGGCGGAGAGAAGTGCCGCTCAGGCCCCATGTGGAAAAGTGGCAGACACAATTGAGATGTCAGAGATGGCACTGCATGTATTCCCACATTTTCTGTATCAGATATTTTCAGGAGTGTTATTTCACTTAATCCTCCATGGGACTATTATAGGTAAGGCTAACAAATCTCTATTTTATTTTATTTGAATTTTCGTAAGCGTTTATTTGAGCCAAACTGAGTACAGTGTTGGGAAGCAAGATCTCAAATGCTCCCAGTAAGCCTCTGGTAGAAATTGATGAAACTGGGGCTCAGAGAAACAGAATAACCTGCCCATGGTTTCACAGCCAGTACGTGGCAGCTCTTTTGAAAGCAAGTCCAAGGTTCTTTCCCCTCTACCTCCCTCTTTAGATCAGGTGCCAGAAGGAATCTTAGGATGAAAACACACCGAGTTACTGGGAGGGATTGATTGTGTTTGTTTTATGGGAACAGGTTCTGTCAGCTTCTCTGTAGTGAAGGTTAGCAGTAAGACCAGAAGAGCAGCTTTAAAAGAGAAGCAGAATTCTTTGACAGTTTCGCTGAGGAAGAAGTCTGAAGGAATAGGCCTGCTAATGTGAGAGAAGCCCAGCAAGTTTTCTGGATGAGAGGAGTTTGCAGACAAAGGACAGAAGGAGAGATACTAGATTCCCAAGTTTTCCTAAGGTAACAATAGCAGCTTTGGTTGTCCAGTAGCCTTTCAGTGACCGTAGGTAAGGACTTCCGCTGTGCCTTTTTAAAAAGCGTAGAGGGAATAGGATCTGGGTGTTGGCTGTTTTCTTTTTAAAGCCATAGCCCCATTAAATGCAGATCAAGGCGAGCACATGGCTGCTGCCTTCCTCCTTTGGTTCTGAGTACAGCCTCGTGAGCGCTTCTTAGCCACCACCAGCCTGTTTCCTAGAAGCCCATTACTCACTCTTTCAGTAGCTGCATACTGAACTGCTGTGTCTTGTTTGTGCTTGTTCAGGAGAACAGATGAGGTGGACGAGTGGGAGGCGGGGGATGTACTGTTCTCTTTCTGAGTTCTTGCGGAATTTCCAGGGCTAGGCTCCCCTCTCATGTTAGCCAGGGATGGAGCTTGCTTCCCGCTGGCTGCCTGCCATTCCCAGCATTCCAGAAGCTGAGGTGTGTGATTTCAGATTATCAAAGGGGAGCAGAATTTGACTTTGAAGGCAGGGGAAATCCCCCTCAAACTCGTGCTTGCTGTGTGCCCAACTCCACGGTTCGTGGTAGTCGCTGGTGTTATAAGCAGGTAATCCCACCTTTGTGAAGGAGGGTACTTAATGAAAGCCAGACGTCAGAGGCCTTCGAGGTTTACAGTGAAGCAGGTAAATATGCCTCGACTGGAAGGCTCGAGTGGGACTAGTTCTGTGCCTCATGAGCACGTGACTTAGGTAAAATGTAGCCACCTCTGTGCAGATCCTTCTAGGCAAACCTCCACTCGCGGTGGGGAAATGTTTATCGTATTACATTGCAGTGTTTCTTCAACAAGTGGAATGGTTCCTGAACAGGGCGTGGCTCACGGTAATGATGAGCAAAGCTCTCTAGGGTATGAACCCGCTGATCCTGTCATCTCGTTCACAGCCAGTCTGCTGGATGAATGGTCACTGCGAGCAGCAGGTGCTGATGAGCTGAGCAAGCGTTCTGTGGCCCACAGCTAGTCAGTGTGGTCAGAGCCCTCCCCAGAGTCTCATGGACAGTTCCCAGATATCCCCTTTGCTCTCATCACATGGTAAACTCTCATGACCATATTGTGGCATGACCTCCTCAAAAGGAGTCCCCGCCATAGCAAGTTGCATTGTGATAGGTAATGTGATGAGTTTGTGAGTGTGGGTCTGTCATCGCACTTTTGAGAGTCAGTGGGTAACTCCTGTCCTCTTCCACTGAGTGGATGTCAGCAAAGAAGTGTCACTGTGCTCCAGTCACCCGCTTCCTCTCCCCTTCTACTCCGGAAAGAAGGGGTCAGGCGTCAGGATAATAGCTCCACACTTTGGAAGTGCTATAAACCCAGTTTAAACCAGAACAACTTTTTTAAAAATATTTTTTTTATTTATTTTTAGAGAGAGGGGTAGGGAGGGAGAGGAACACCAATGTGTGGTTGCCTCTCACATGCCCCCTACTGGGGACCTGGCCCTCAACCCAGCCATGTGCCCTGACTGGGAATCAAACTGATGACCCGTTGGTTTGCAGGACAGCACTCAGCCCACTGAGCCACACCAGCCAGGGCTAAACCAGAACTTCTTGAGCATAAGTTAAGTCTGTGAGAATCAACTTACATCAGTGACTAATATACTCGTCTAAAAGAAAGTCAAGGGTCCTTTTCTAGATGCTAGGTATATGGAGATGAAAGAGATATGGTCTGAGCCCTCAAAGAAGCAGAGTTCAGTGGAAGAGACTAAGTTCTAATGCAGATGTGGTGTTACCTGCTTGTAATGGAGAAACGCACGTGCGCTGGGAATGTGCGTAGGAGGGGCCCCTCATCAGCTTAGGGTATTGGACGGGCTTTGCTAAAAAAGCAGGGTCTGGACCTGAGACCAAGAGACGCAGAGGGTGGAGGGCAGGGTGGGACCAGAACTGGTTCGGGGAAGTGCTCGGTGTGCTGTTGCCTCCGCAGAGAGCACCTCTTGATGTCGTGCTGCTAAGGAACACATCTGGCACAGGGGCTGACTTTTCAGGGTGTAAACTGCTAGATAAGGGCTTTTCCTCTTTTGCCTTTTGGGCATTTTATTGCTCCTTGGCACCTCCATGAGGAGTAGAACTGTGGAAAATAGTGGGTGAGGGGGAGTTAGGGTAAAGAGGAGGAAGGGGAGGTAGAGGAGCTGCTATCTCTAAATGTAATGGAAGGGATCTAAAGGGGAAGTTAGAAGAGAAAGTTTGGAGTTTAGGGCTTCTATTTCCTCAGATCATCTTGCTTC
>PVKM010029575.1:0-17729 GCA_004027735.1 Carollia perspicillata | reverse complement strand
AATTGTTTCTCCCTCTAGAGAATCAGTAATTTTCAACATTATGTAAGGTCTGGTCTGCTCACTTTTCTCTTTGGGCTTGTTGACAATGAGAGTCCTTCTCAGTGGCTCGATTTCCACTTAATGCCTCACTTCATTAGTCACACAAGTAGAGCTCACAGACCCCTAGTTCAGCAAAAACAAAGCTCAGTTCTTAACCACTGTCTGTTGTTATTAGATTCTACCTTGGGGAAGGCAGAGAGTGTTCGTTCTTACTCTTTGAAAAAAATGATCGCATCTGGGTTTGAATCCAGACACTGCAACTTCTATTTGCACGTTCCTTTAACCTTTCCAAATTTCAGTTTCTTCATAAGTCAAAGGCAATAGCAACATCTCACTGGATTGTGATGAGAAGTAACTGATGGCTATAGAATATTTATCATGGTCAGCATGTAGTGAATGCTCAAAAAATTACATCCACAGTTATTCCTAGAATTGAAGACATCATCATGCAGATTCTGTGAGTGAGCCCCAAAGATCAGTCTGAAGATGAACTGTCATGTCAACCAACTTGTCCTTCCAAATGCTAAGCATCCAGCAATAGTTGCGAGCTGGGCAAGGGTCAAAGAGAAATCACTATCGTTGCTGAGGAGATGAGAAGGTAAGGAGAAATTGTGATGATAAGGAGGTGAGCTCTTGGGTAGAGCTCTGTCTTAGAAATTGTATGCTCATAACCTGAACACTACACATAAAAGAAAAATCATCCATTACTTTTTTTCCAAAGAGAAGTCATTGCATTACGCAAGAATCAAAACTAAAATTTGGGCAAAGTAAATTTCTGATCATTTCACTAAGTGAAATGCCAATTATCCATCATGCATAATATGAAACCTCAATGCAGAAATAGTGTACTTTCAAATGTGACATGCCAAGTTATTTCTTGGAATTTTGGGGTGGAAGTGAGAATTCCCTAACAACCCATTAACATGGCTATCATCAACTATTTTTTAAAAAATAGAAAAATGAGTTATTTGAGAGATTTTTTAAAAATCAAATCTGTCTTCTGTGTAGCTAGAGAGACTCATAACTCCATAATATGCTTTAGCTTTGTTTCTTTTTCTTTTTTTTTTGGACTCACAGGTTCTTGTGCTATATAGATATCATATGCCTTAGCTGAACCCAAATATTACTCTGATATTACTGGTAGATTCAAGTTTTCTCAGGTGGCATAGGAACACTGAAAGGGATTGCAGTACAACATGCTATCTAATTAATATTTTCTTCCCTAAGTTCAGAGGGACCTTTATAGAAATGTATCTCTGGAAACACCCATTGTCACTATGGAAGTCTGTCACCAGGAGATTTCCATTATCCAGAAAACCTGCATACATAGTAGGCTGAAGTAAAGGCCAATTATTTTCTTTTCTGCTCTTTGATCCACAGCAGAAATGTCTTGGGGAACTTTAAACAATATTCATCCAATTTGACTTTGTTGGCAAAGGCAAAACTTTATTGTCTCACACAGACGTGTACTATACAATTTATAAGTTTTTTCCACATCCTGTCCTTGAGTTATTTTTGATAAAGTTAAATTGATACCAAAATTTATTCTTTTCTTATTTTGTCAGGAGATAACTTCTAAAGCATTAAATATTTTTGGTATAAAAACTCATGCAAATTACTTTGAATACCTGTATACTTACAATGGCCTTTGGCCTACAGAAGACATAATGCCTAATCTATTCTTGGGTATCTTATTATGCAATAGACAAGGCAATGTTAGCATGAAACACATTGTTAAAACTGGACAGAAACAGTCAGAATAAACTGCTATAAACCTTCAATGAAGTAAAGAGGTAATAATTTCTACAAAAGGATTGCTCCATTTTGGGCTGAAATTACAGTTCTGTCAGGGCAAAAAAGTTCACCAGAAGCAAGGTCACTTGAATTCACAATAATACATACCTTTTTCTTGTGAAAGAAAGAGGCATTTGTTTCCTGACATGTTATCAGAAAAATTGTTCCTTTTTTTTCTTCATCTGTCACTCAACGTTGTCACTACATTCCGTGGCTATTTATTCTGCACACCACTCCTACCTCCAGCCGTGTTGTCAGCCTGTCTGGTATTTGGATGCCAGCAACACATTTCTCTATACTTCGAACACAACTTCTGGAAAAGTAACTTCCTCCTTCTGTTGTAAATCCCAACTGAGTCATTGCAAGAAGTTTCACTGTGCTCACCCTTCTTTCTGTTCCTCATTTTTAATCAAAATAGGAACTAGTGACATTTTCCTTGATTAGTGGAGCCTTATTTCTGAATTATGTTTGAGTTGAAGTGTCCCATTCAAGCTGATCTGTCATGCATTTCTACTGAGCTTTTTGGGGGACAAATGGCACATGTTCAAAATTGAATGGTGAAGGGTAAAGTTGCAAGTTTATCTGTAACCTTCGTGTCATAGATATTTCAGTAAACTTAGCTCAATAGTATTAGAAACAGTGAAATCAATTTTTATCACTTATTTCTTTCACATTTGCCGGAGAGCTCAGCTCACACCACTCAGACATGAGGTAGGCTGAACAACAAACTGGGAATTCCATCTAATGCATAATTTAAGGGCAGTTTGTTTTGCAAAACAAAACAAAGCAAAACAAATCAAACCAAAGCAAACACCTGAGTGCTCTGAATCTTCCTTTAACTTTCATATACTGCATGTTTATAAACAAGTTCCTTCACCTCTTCATTCCAATAATTCCTTTGACAAAGGAGTGAAAACCAAAATACTACATAGGATAAAAATAATTATTAAAATTGTTCTTCAGAGATTTTCATTAAGGTTCTATTATCTAATGTTTATAAAATAATCTTACCAAGAAAATATTAACTAACATCCAATGAAAATAAAGGTTTAAAATGTAATTTAAAGGAGCCATGGACTCTTCTGAAATGTATTACCTAAATGAGCTTAGAAGTAAAAAATGCCAGATGGCTTTGGAATTTCCAATTCCAAGAAAGAATTTTAGTGCTTCATTTTGTTTCTTCAGAGGACAAATGTTTCATCATATATTACTGTAGCAATTATTTTCTAATTTAGGATTAGTGAATCTAGTTATAGAGCACAGTTACTAGATACGAAAAGGCTCACATTGGCCCTCAGAAAAGAAATAACCTTCCAAAGGAGAATTTACTGCTTTTCATTGCCATAACAGTTGCGTCGTGCAGTGTGTAATGAGCATGGGAATATGGATCAGGAAACTTTGAGTGCAGTCCCGCCTCTCCCATTAAAAAGTCCCCTGACCATTCTGGATCTCAGTTCCCTCACGTGTAACGCGAAAGGGTTGGGCCATATAATTCCCGAGATCTCTTCCAGTCCAAAGATTTTCTTTAAGAATTTAGGAACTGATTTATATGATATATAAAAACAGAAAGTAAATAATAATAATTTAAAAAGTTGAGATGGTAATTTTGATTTTAAAGATGAAACAAGTTCGGCTAAAATTACTGGTACATAATGGGAACGTTCTTAATCTTAAAAATAAAATCTATAAAATCTATATTCTCTGTTTGAACAATGAGCTGCACTCCCACCCCACATCCCAAATTAGGCCATGTGGATAACTTGACCTTGGGATAACTCTGTTCTTTCTGAACCATGGGCTCTCGGTCTCGGCATTATTGACACCTTGAGATAGGTATCTTTGCTGTAGGGGGCTCTCTGGTGCATTGTTTATCGGCTTCCTGGCCTCCCTCCACTAGATGCCAGTAACAACCCCACCTCCCAAGTTGTTACCTCCAAAAATGTCTCCGGATAATTGTCCCCAGTTGAAAATCACTGCTTTTAAATAAACTAGCTTTTTCTGGTTTCCTGTCTTAAACTCTGTGCCCAACGTATCAGAGTTGTCATGATATTTCAACATTTTTTAAACATGTGTATATATATTTTTATGTACAAAAGCACCACAAATGAAAATCGTTAAGGTTAGGTGGAAGTTATAATATATGGGTGTTAACTCGTACCAGACACTGATGAATCTCTATTTCCTAAAGCCAGCGTGTATATAGTTAACACCTGCATTATATGAAAAATGTAATTTTTGCCCCTAAAGACTTTACTTTCTGGCTGAGGAGACGTGCAATCCATTGATTTAGAGTGGGCTTCAGACCATTTACAAAGTGACACGCCAATGAAGAGAGTATGACTGAAGAGGGTGCTGAGTGAAGGGCCGATAAGAGTGGACAGGGAAGGGGCGGGGCTGGGGGGT
Organism: Carollia perspicillata; assembly: GCA_004027735.1. Lineage (NCBI taxonomy): Eukaryota > Metazoa > Chordata > Mammalia > Chiroptera > Phyllostomidae > Carollia > Carollia perspicillata. Next base: position 13,493 of record PVKM010029575.1, on the reverse strand, counting down.
GGAGAAGAGTGAAGCCTGGATCCTCGCAGTGGATGCGACTGCCAGGGCACAGGAGGGAGACGAGCTGTGGGGAAGGGATGGTAGGCCCGCCCCCAACGGTGAAAACTCAGTACTCTGAGACAGCCAATGAAAACTGTGGGAGGAGCTGTGGAGTCCAGGACCTCAAGGTCCAGCCTCGAGGCTTAGCTTTAATTTTACCCTGAACCAGACGGCTGATGTTGAGGGGGCCAGTGAGGTAAGAGGAGCCTTTTGATGGAAACATCTTTTCATTCCTATAACAAAAGCTTTGAAGGAAATTGACAGACTACTCAAAAGGCTATTTTACTTCCCAGGAGGGCAGTCAAGGGATAATTTAACAGTGTTTCTTTCCACTTCTACTTAAAAAAGGTGATCAATATAAAAATTTAGAGTCTAGCCACATTAAAATACTCAATCATTTCAGAACAGCTATATTATTCTAAGATCAAGCTCTCAATTGTGCAGTGACTATGTCTTCATTGCATGAATGTGGGAAAATGCCACCCTCCCTGCCAAATAAATGCCAAAGAAGCAATGCCAGAGTTTTTCAGAGCAAGAAACCATACATGATACTGGCACAAACATGGGTTGGGCTTGAGTCCTGACTCTGTCATATAGTATTTGTGTGGTCCTCAATATTCTCTTCTGTGAAATGGGAATAAGAGGTATAGTGGAAGAAATCATGATAGGTCGGTATTATGTGGATGAATCAATTCAGAATAGAATAGAATAATTTATAACATGAAGTACTTAGCAGAATTCCTGGCATCTAGTAAGGACTCAATAGATACAAACTACATTATTTTTTCATGCTAAAATGTAAATTCTTTTCTTCAGGGGCTGTAAATATGCACTGGAAACCCTTGAGGTTGCCTTTTATATATAAACACGTTTTGTGAATCCATAAAATGAGAAAATTTTAAATAAAAAGATATGGTATGTGGAGAAAAGCTTCAGCTAGGCTTGAAGAATAGAAAGAGGTCAACGGTGCATTTTGTTATAACTAAAAGGCTAGAGAAAGAATGAGCAGAGGCATTCAGAGTTCCTGGGAAGCTGAGGTGAAGCTAAGATGCTGCATGTGGGGCCACCTGCTGATATAGGACTGTGCAGTCCTGCCCGGGGATAGCGGCCCTTCTCGGAAGGAGCTTCCATGCTTTAGGATGTTCCAAGGGTAGTGGCTTCTCCGTATTGTTTCTCGTATCCCCTTTTCCCTCAACTCCAAAGAAAGAAAAAAAATAGCAAGAAGCGTTTTGAGCAGTACAAACTCATCCTGCCTCTGGCCCCGAGGAAGAATGAAAGGGGGCATTTTTCCAAGTCCAAATGAGCTGAGGACCTCTTCTGGGGCCGTTCTCTCCCTACAACTCTGCACCTGTCCCCTCTCCACAGAAAGGGGTGCAGTGTCTCCTGAGTAGATGAAGGAGGTTGCTATGTAGACAGCAATTTCACCCCCAAACCTAAGGATCCTATGAAGTAATGTAGCTTAATTCCAAGCTATTCATCAAAAAAGAATCTGACTTGCCGTCAGACTGGTGAATAGGAGATAGGGCTGGTAAAAAAGGAGGACCCAATCCCAAGGCCAGATGAGTTGCTGTGCCCAGGGAATCCAGCGGGGTGCTGGTTTACCAAATCCAATGCAGCCATCTTGATCTTTTGGTTCTATGCCTATGATGCCAATCAATCTGTAGACCTTGATTTGTGGAGGATGAGTAAACAATGTCCTTCCATTTGGGGCAGTTCTAACTTCGGTTTTCAGACATCCTGTCTCTGAAGCTCCACAGCGGCTCCTGGTCCTCCTGAGGGCCGAGTTCTTCCTGCACCCGTGCCCCATCCCAACCTGATCGCCCAGGTTTCCCATTCTTTGACTTGGTCTCCCATTTTCTTCTCTCTTTTGGCTTTTATTTACTTGTCTCTGGGCTATCTACTCAATGTGTTCTTATAATGTGATTCCGTCTTCTCTATTCGTTTATTTTCTTCCATAATTCTCCTGGTGCTGGCTTTATAACCCTCCATTTCCCAACTTGTTGTTGCTCAAGTTTCAGTATAACAAAAGGGGAGGATCCTTGGGACATCAGAAGGGCCTGCCCAGTGTTTTCCAGCAGAGGAGCAGAGGCACGGCCGTCGTGAATACCGTATTTGCTTTTCTAAGTGTCTTTAAACTGTTTTCACTGAATTGAGTCTGTGAACCGACAGTACATGCTCAGCTTCAGTGTGCAGAGCTTGTGATGAAGGGAGGCACGGAAGGAGCCCGCAAGGAAAGAGCTTGGTTAGATGGAGTTGTGTGATTTTGAATGGAGGGAGTCTTCCCTTCTGCCTACACTTCTTGCACTCATTGATGATTATCGAGAGCACACTTGAGCTCAACCTGTGCATGGGATGAGCTCCTTATTGTTTTATTTCCCAGATGTCATTCCGCCATTTGATGTTTATTAAGTATGGCATTTTGTTATTACAGATGACACTTTCCAGAGACCAAGTGTGACAGCAAAAGCCAATTCAAGTCTCACATTCAGCAGTGTTTTGGAAAGAACACAGCGCTTTTCACTGTTTAATTCCTATCTATTCCTTGGTGTAAGTAAATGCTCTCTGACTTCCTTCAGATATTTTTGACTTCCTTAGAAGTATAATTGCATTGTTACCTGACAGCATATTAAAGATAACAAAACTCCACGTTGGCTTTCTATTCTGAGCTGTTCCCCTTTATCTTTTTCTCCTTATTGTTCAGTCTATAAGGTTTGTGTCATGTTGGTCAAAAGGTTATTTTTAACGAAAATATATCATTCTCATCATCTAAAATTCTGCTAAGAGTGAAAAACTGGGGTCAATGTAATGGAGTAATAATAGGTAAGTGGTGAAATTCAGAATTATAGGGCATGTATCTTATGAAGAATAGGCAGCCATTAAAAATAATTAAAATCATGATTTCAGAAAATATTTAATAGTATAGGAATGCTTTCTGTACAACCTAAGGGAAAAGAGCAAGATGTACAGCCAGATAGTATAATTTAAAATAGATAAAAACATAGCAAATGTACACGAAGGAAAACATTGGAAGGAAAACACCAAATGTTAATAAAGTATATATCTGGTATAAGCTTATGGCTGATTGTATGTATTTTTCTTTTTGTATTTCTACACTTTTCAGATTTTCTTTTTTACATGTGCATTATATCATAGTTAAAATATAAACAGTATACTTTTCTGTTTAACCAGACCCCACTTATAATACCTTTTCAAGCTATATCTTCTAGTTGTACTGCCTCCTGAGAAACCTTGTCTCCTTTGTATTCATTACTGGTTGTAGCTTTCAAATAACTAATTATTTATATGTGCATCTGAGTAGCTTTCATTGACAACATATTTAATGCTATTTCCTTGTTATTGACATGTGTAGTTTCATGTGTTTGTAACAAAAAATATAGAGAGCTGCTCGGAATATAGTAATCAGAAAGATACTTTTGTTCTTCTGTTTGTTTTGTTGGTTTTTTAATCATGGTATTTTAGAAGCAGAAATGCCAAAAAGTGCAGGCTTCGTTGCGAGCTAGCAGTCAGAAATCCAAGTAAAATGTGATTTGGAAGGAAAATGAGTGGTTATGGAGCGCTTTGCCAGGCACTTCCACGTGTACCTCTACTCCTTCTTTACTCCTTTTCACAGACAAAGAAATGGAGGCTCAGCGAGGCCAAAGGACTTGCCACATGTGGTCAGAGGGGTAGTAAGTGCTGCTTCTTCTTGACTTAACTCTTCTACTTTACTTGGTCATTAACAAATCTATCGGGCAATATGTGTGCACTCAGAGAGAGCAACCACACAATCAGGTATAAGTTTAGGAATGCATGACAGAAATGTGTGTGTACAAACAATTTTTTATATTTGTCCTCTCATATCATAGCAACTTGTTTTGTGTATGTTGCATGTAAGTGCTGTGTTTTCTGAGAACAAACATTTGCATTCCTTTTTGATTCTCGGTAATTACTAGTGCACAGTGTTTTCAGTCCAGGTTCTCAATAGGTGCTCCTACCTAGCCATTAAATCTTAGTCTTCTGTGCAACTTATGGCACAGTGCTATTTTGGATCCAGAGATGGCTGGGTACATTTCATTATGCTAAGATTTTCTGTAGATGGGTAGTAGCTAATGAGACGACAAAGAGTTTCGGACAATCAAAACAATTAGTGTGAGAGCTATAGCTTCATGAGTACCTTCGTAAAATTGAGAGAATTAAAGGTGACCTATTTTGTAGTTAATTTTTATACAGTAGGGGCAGAAAATGCACAGGTTATTAATGCTACTTATACAGCCACTTTTTAGTAGAAGAGCCAGAAGTTAGTGATATTTTCTGAGGCATTAAAGTGTAGCCCATTGAATTGCAAATAGATTGCTGATAAAAGACACTTCAGTGGGGACAGTAAGCAAAGTTTCAGTAATTAAATCATCAGTGACAAGTGCACGTGATAGTCCTTTGATTCCAAATATATTGTTAAATCGGAACATTTGACAAATCAATAAGAAAGTGATAATAATAGAAGCACCCTCAACCAAAGCTATTATTAGACCTTCTCTTTATGCATTTTTACTTATTTTATTTAGCAAAACTTTATGTATCTCCTAGAATTAGTTGATACAGTAATTAACTGAATATATAATTATGTCCTGGGTGTTCTGTTGGATGTAATACAAAATACAAAAATAAAAAAGACATAGTTCCTAAAATCTAGGATGTTAAAGTCTATTACATCATTAGGATATCGACAAGGGCACGAATAATAGCAAATGAAGATGGGGAAAGGAGAGGGACAATGTGCTCTGGGTGTAGAATGAGTCAGTCTAAAGACTCCAGAGGGTTCTATCAAGTCATCCAGAGGCAGCAAATCATCAGGCGATGGTGAGGGTTTTTTTTAAAACATTTCACTCCACGATGTGTAACGTTTTAAAGCCATGAGCCATATAGCTCTGTCCCAGAGCAGTACTGTGTGCAAAGAAGCTCAGCTACCAGCAGTAAATTTAGAATATCGCAAATACTTTACTTGCATATCTTAAATACCAAGAAGGATACAAATAAAACTCAGAAAATTTCCTCAAAATTCCCCTTTACTCTTTCCCACAAGCTGCCTCCATACCTTGCAGTATTACTCCTCTAACTTATTTTCTGAGCTATTTCCTCTGCCCCAGTTCGGGCCATCTTCATTTTCCTCTGCCCATCCTCTCCTACTCCTTATCGTTGACTCTGTTAGGTCCTCCCCCTCTTCCTACCTCCTCACAGTCATTGCTCTCTCCATGGGTTCTCTGATGATTCTCCATTACTAATGCCAAAAGTAGTGTTTTCTTTTAACATCTTTTCTCAGAACACAAGGGAGGGGAAGAAGCTGCACAAAGCCAGAATGTTCTTTAGCAGGCTGGGGAAATCCCTAAATGAGCTGTAAACCTATCAAATCTGAGGTTCTGCACACGAAGTCTGTAATCTTTTGCCTATTGAATTGTATTTTTTTCACTTTTTTTAGTGTTGTTCAAGTACATTGTCTCCATTTTTCCCTCCAACCACTCCCCTCCACCTCAGCCATCCCCTCTTCCCAGTCTTGATCCTACACCCCTTTGGCTTTGTCCATGTGTCCTTTATGCATGTTCCTAACAATCCTCCTGCTTTTGGCCCTATTATCCCCTTTCACCTCCCCTCTGGTTATTGTCTCTTCTTAATTTCAATGTCTCTGGTTATATTTTGCTTGCTTGTTTGTTTTGTTGCTTAGATTCCTGTTAAAGGTGAAATCATATGGTATTTGTCTTTTACTGCCTGGATTATTTCACTCAGAATAATGCTTTCCAGTTCCATCCATGCTGTTGCAAAGGGTAGAAGCTCCTTCTTTCTTTCTGTTGCATAGAAATCCATTGTGTACATGTACCATAGTTTTTTTGATCCATTCACTTACTGATGGGCATCTAGGTTGCTTCCAGCACTTGGCTATTGTAAATTGTGCTGCTGTGAACATTGGGGTGCATAGGTTCTTCTGAATTGGTGTTTCAGGGTTCTTGGGGTATAGTCCCAGTAGTGGAGTTGCTGGGTCAAAAGGTAGTTCCATTTTTAGTTATCTGAGGAAATTCCATACTGTTTTCCACAGTGGCTGCACCAGTCTGCATTCCCACAAACATGCACTAGGGTTCCCTTTTCTCCACAACCTCACCAGCACTTGTTTGTTGATGTGGTTATGATCGCCATTCTGACCGGTGTGAAGTGGTATCTCATTGTGGTTTTAAGTTTGTGTCTTTCTGATTTGCCTATTGAATTCTTCAGTCAGAGTGCTGTTGCCTATACATTTTTGTATATCGGCTGCTGCACTTTTCCTTGCAGCTATGATTCACTCAGAAGGGAGCTTTTGACTACAGAGACGTAGGCCAGGATCATGCATACTTAGAATGTCATTCATATGGAAGGTAAAAGACAAGAATTCCTGTTGTAAATGTTTCTTTCCTTACTCTATTCCAGTATTATAAGTATTGGTACTTTGATTGTTTTTGGTCTTATATGGAAAAAGGTGGATTCTTTCATATTAATATTCATGAGAATGTTTACATGTGACATAAATCAATAAACCATTATTAGATTATTTACCAAAATATATTGTTTTCCAAAATTGATTCAATAAATAAATAGCTACGACTATCAGCATGTATATTATAGAAATGAATTTGATGAGGTATTCATGAATTATGGGCTGCTAGATGAATTTTTGGGTAGCTAGGGGGCCTCTATTCCTATGCTGATTGACTGATTATATACACATACATGCACGTAGGTGATATATATAATGCACACATAACTGTTTTAATAATGACATGGAGTTTAGAAAAAGAATTGCACAAGTGCTATAAGAATCCATGTTCTTTTTCACTAAATTCCTCTTCAAACCAGAAATGCTAAAAGGCTAAGAACTAGTGAATGTGAGCTTTTCCCAGCTTTTTGCTTCCTCTGGCTCTTGTTGGAAGTGCTAAGAAACTGACAACTCGCACGAAATCCAGCACACAGTAGTCACTCAAATTTTTACTGAATGCAAAATGAAACCCCCCAAATCAGGGCATGGAGGATACCAGGTAGGAAGGGGCTGAGTGTATCCTGCTCATTTATACACTGCATAATCACAGAGAAGCTGAGGATGATTCATCTGGAAGACCTATTTAAGGAAGGAAGTGAAAGTCAGAGGCTAAAAAATGACCCATAATCAGGTGCTGACAGTTGTGTGTTGAAAGGTCTATGTAAAGCCAAACTTTCCAACCACAAAAAGGGACCTGCTCTGTTTAAGATTTTGGAGTGAAGAAATTAAGGGGAAAGCTGAGCTGAGATGAAAGGTCAAGAAATAGTTTTAGCTTTCATGCTTGACACAGAGACATTAAAGAAATCTACTGAATAAATTAAACAAATAAATGTCCAATCATGCATTTAATTTGAATTCCCATGATTATTTGTAGAATTTGTAAGAAGACTCCAAAGTTTATTTTTGATACGAGGTAGGCCGTCTCATATGCCAAAAATTGAAATGCCCCATGAAATTGTGCACAGATGACTCAACGATTCGGGGGCAGAATGCTCAGATGGTCCTTGGTTGGTGCTCCCTGCTGCTTGTTTGTAAGTTAATATATGCACTTATTCACTCATTCATTTAATCTTTTTTTAAAATTCAACGTATAGTTAGTAGTTACTCCATGCTGGGCATTCTGTTAGGTTTCAGGGATACAAAAATGTGTCTCCCTCTGTTAAGGAATTTGCAGGCTGGCTTGTGAGACAAGAAAAGTGATTTGAACTGTATGTACAGTGCTGTAAGTGCTGTGACAGAAATAAGCCCAGAATGCAAATTCAGATGGGGGGAGTCTAAGAAGGCTTTCAGTATCTATAAATGCATGAACTGAGTTTGGGTTGAGAACAGGTTTAAGCCCATGAAGGATAGGAACTAGAGACTGGTTGCTAAATGCATAGATTCTACAGCCAGGATGTCCGGGGTCAAGTTTTGGTTTGGCTAGAAACGATGCATAACTCTAAGCAAATGTCCCTCACTTTTTTCCATGAGGGAGACAGGCAATAATATCTACCACTCACCCATCCTAGGATCGTAAGGATGAATATGTGAGTTAATATTTCCAAAGAACTGAGAGCAGTAACTGTCTCACCTAGTGGTTACGTGTGTTACAAATAAAGAGGTCAAGAGGTGAGCGTCCTAGGTAGCAGGCATAGCTGTTGTAGTGGCCTGAAAGGGCATGGGTGCTGCCTTTAGGAAAGAGTTAAGAATAGAAGGCAGGGTCCATAAAAGAGGAGGGTGAAAGATCAGGTGGAGAGGTATGAAGGCTCTGTTAAACAATGTGAGTGTTATCCTAGATACCATAAAGAGCCAAAGAACTGATAAGATCAGATTCATATTTTAAACAGCTCATTCTGGAAATGCTGTGGAGAGTGGATTGTAGGGTTGGAGGCAATTCTGGAGTCAGGGAGACAAATTAAAACAGTGTTTTCCCAAATTTTCCAGTAATAAGAATCACCTGTGGATGTTTTTAAATATACAAATTCCCAGGCTCATTCCTGGGAGATTCTGACTGAGAAGTTTGGGAAAGCTCCAGTAATCTATGTTTTTAAAACGCGTGAAGCAGCCCTGGCTTGTGTGGTTCAGTCAGTTGGAGCATTGTCCTGTGAACTGAAGAGTCACGGGTTGAATTCCTGGCCAGAGCATGAGCCTGGGTTGCTGGTTTTGTCCTAGTCAGGGTACATGAGAGAGGCAACCGATCGATGTTTCTCTCTCACATAGATGTTTCTCTCCCTCTCTCCCTCTCCATCCCTTCCACTCTCTCCAAAATCAATAAGCACATCCTTGGATGAGGATAAAAAAGAAAAAAGCATGAAAACATCTGCTTTCTGTCTTCAGATGACTCCTGTCTTCAGAGAGATTCTGCAGGGGGTGGCTGTAAGCATTGAGGTGAGGACTAACAAGGACATAAACCAAAGTAATAGAAACAATGTGGTTGGAGGTTAGGGGACAGATTTCAAAGGCAAGAAGCAATAAGAGTTGGTGAACCATAGAAGGGAGCCAGGGATGGCACTCAGATTTTTGGCTTGCGTGATGGGGCAGAATTTGAAAGAAAAGTAAGCCTGGCAGTAAGGTTAATAAGTTTAGATTCGCTCAAGTTGAGTTTGGAGGGTCAACGGGAGGAACGTCTAGTCAGAGGTTGCTTTATACATACTGGAAGCACAGGGAAGACATTTGGGCTGGAGATGTGAAAGTGGAAGCCATCAGCACACAGGGAGTAACTGAAGCTTGGGAAACACCAACATTTAATTGGTGGGGAAGGGAACGAAATCTTTCCTTATTTGTTCATTCATTTATGCATTCAATCTTTCATTCAACAAACCAATTTTAAGTGCATGTTCTATGCCATGCCCCATGTTACACACTTTTTCCATAAAGGTGACTGAAAAAATAGCTAGGAAGAATGTAAGGCGAAGCGTAGTGTCACTGAAGGCAAGTGAGAAGATTGTGTCAAGACACCAAATGAAATAATGAGTGAAATGGGTTCTCTGGATTTAGGAAAAAACAAGGTCATTGATTATTTAGGAGAGAATAGATGCTGCTGAGTGATGGATAAGGAAACTGAATATGAGACACAGCCCCAGTCATGAATGGGTGGTGAAGAATTGATGGTAATGAGGGTGAAGAGAGATAAATGTAGTAGACTGCAAAAATGGTTACAAAATATTCTCCTACCTGTATGCATGCCCCTTTGCAGTGTTTCTTCATAGTTACTCCAATCAAGAGGCTGAATCTAGGTCTTCACTCCTTAATTTGTGCTTGGTCATGTGAGTTGCTATGACCAATGGGGCATTAGCAAATGTGGTGGAAACAGAAACTTGAAAAGACTTTGTGGATTGGGGCTTACCTCTCTTGCTGTTCTTGAGAACACTGTGCTTGCCACCATGTAAAAATAAACCTGGATTAATTTTCTGGAGACTTGTAGCCAATCATCTTTGTCACTCCACTGGCAGCCAACATCAACTGACAGCAAGCAACAGCCACCAGACGTTGAGTAAGATACTGAATCAGCCCATAGCCAATCAACTCTCTGACTTTGGCTGTAGAGCTAGCCTAGCCAATCCTAGCAAAGCCATCCAGCAAAGACCACCCTAAGACATAGAAATGACTCACATAAAAGTGACTGCTGTTTCAAGCCACTCAGTTTTGGGGATGGCTGCTGACAGAGAAAAACTAATAGATAGAATAAGATATTGCCTGAGTGTCAAAGATTTCAAGTATCTAAATCATCCTGGGGTTTGACATTTCTCTGAGCTGGATTGGAGGTCAGAAAAGCTTTGGCTGTTCTTAGTCTGTTTTCTCTCCCTAACACACTGTCCCAGGCAGAAACAATAAAAGTTGTGTTTAGGAATGGAATGGCTAAGTCACATGGTATTGTTGATTTATGCCACAATATGGATGAATCTTAAAATAATTATACTGAGTGAAAAAAGCCAGACCCAAAAGAAGTACATATTGTATATTTCATTTGTATAAAATTATAGACAATGTACACTCATCTATAATGACAAAAAGTGGATCAGTGATTACCTGGGGATGGCATGGAGGAGGGAGGGATGGATTACTTTTAGGGATCATAGATATATTCATTTTATTGCTTGTGATGCTGGATTTATGAGTGCATACTATATATTGAGTAATATGTCAAAACTAATAACATTGTATAGTTTAGAGATGTGCAGTTTAATGTATATCATTTACACACCAATAAAGCTGCTAAAGAGAAAAAGAAGCACAAATAAACCCTTCCAATTTTGCTTCCTATTCGTAAGTGTGGTGGCAGAATAATGTCTCTCCCCCAAAGATGTTCATGTCTTTATCTCCCAACCTGGAGATGTGAGTAAGTGGCTATATGTAGAACTGCTAATATTTTACTTTACTTGGTAAAGGAACTTTGCAGGTATAATCATAGATATGGATTTTAACATGAGGAAATTATCCTGAATTAATTGCATGTGTCCAGTCTAATCACAGGAGCCTTTAAAATGGGGACGGAACTTTCCCGGTTGGGTCAGAGAGATACCATAGGAGAGCAGAGCCCTGGCTGGGTGGCTCAGTTGGTTGGAGCATTGGTTGAACCCATGCAGCAAATGATCATGGGTTTGACTCCCCATCAGGGTACATACTTAGGTTGTGGGTTTGATCCCCAGTTGAGGCATGAAACCAATCAAGTTTCTCTCTCTCCCTTCCTCTCTCTCTAAAATCAATAATCATATCCTTGAGTGAGGATTAAAAAAGAACAACAGAAGAGCAGAGATTTGAAAAGCTCCACCTACTATCTCTGGTTTTGAAGCTAAAGAAAGGAGACTGTCAACCAAGGAATGTGGTGACCTCTAGAAGCTGGGAATGGCCTCAGTTTATAGAAAGCAAGAAGAGAAAGACTTTGTCTTATCATCACAACATGCAGGTAATCCAAATGAGCAAATGGATTCACCCTTAAAAATCTCCAGAAAGAAATGCAGCCAGCAGACACCTTAAGTTTAGTCATGCTTCACTGTTGACCTGCTAAACTATAAAATACTTGGTTTGTGTTGTTTCATGCCACAAAATTTGTGGTAATTCGTTATAGCAGTAATAGGAAGTGAATATGTAAATTTTTCATGCACAGAACATTGAATTTATGGGTTATAGCGGCTGTTTTGATTACCTATTTCCCAGTCATAAATCACAAATAATGAGGAGTTGGTTGTATTTTGCACCCCTTTGCTGCCTGCTTTCATTTTAGTAACTTGCTCAACTTTCAAAAGGCTGCTCTCGCCACCCAGGTATGCTTCCACAGGCTGGTTGTGGGAGCGCAGTTCTTTGAATTTCTTAGTCTGAACCACATACAGGTGAAGTTTTCCACCACGTATAGAAATATTCTCTCATTAAACATTGACCCCATCAAGCATCACTACTGTAAACAATTCATTTTATTTTATCTTATTTTGTGTCTCTGTGTATGTATGTATGCCCAGACTTTGAAAGCCAACAGATTCTAAGGGAAGGTGCTGTATACTTTGTCAGACACCCATGATCTCTTCAGTTTTTGAAGACTAGAAAACAGACTGCCTGGTTCAAATACTGGCTCTACTCTTTTATGGGTTACTTAGACATCTGCACCTTAGTTTTCTCATCTGTAAAATGGGGACAATAGTGGTATACTGAAAGTAAGGATTTAATTAGTCTACCCATATAAAACACTTTTAACAATGCCTGGTGCATGTAAAGACCCATTGAATGTTGGGTTGTTAATTATGATGATGATGATGATGTCTTTGCTCTCAGGAAAATTTGTATCACAATAATGAACTCCTATGTCCTAACTTCATATGTCCTAGCAAAAAGACCTCTTTTTGACTTTCTTGTGTGCCTGTACTTCTAAAAAGATACAGATCACTTCCTGTGGCTTTCTTGCCCTAAAAGTTCCTGTTTCATCTGAGGCAGAAGCAGGAAGAGAAAGAGCACATAGGGGTGTTTGCTGAACACAGCAGAATTCTGTCCAATGACTTCTTTCCCCCCAGTTAGAGGGGCGAGTTGCTAGAGCAGGGGTTATTCTTTTAACTTTGCCCATCTTTCCAGCTTTCCCCAAATGGCCTGGGTCTCCATACAGAGCCTCTCCTCGTCAGTGCATGGTGAGGAGTCAAAAGATTCCCGAAGTTTTGTTGTCTCTGGAAATAAAACCAAACATTCCAACCAAACCATTTACAATTTTATTACATATCAGCTTTCTTGTGTGGCATTTATTTGAGGAAAGGCCCTCTTACATATGACAGACTTTGTTTTAGAAAATTGAATCAGACAGATTAATATGATCTGATATGAGAGAAGGAAAAGATACACTATGTGATAAAAGAGTTATTTTAAATGAACTTATTTTCATGGCTCCGAGGGCCTGGAGGAAGAAAACATATGGATGGTATTGCTAATTTAGTAACACATTTGCTTCAGGCTTTACATGCAATTTACTAGACTGGGCAGCCAACTCCTCGGTCTTTACTTTTTTAAAAATTTAATAATTTTTCATTGTATTTTTATTACTATTTAGTTCCCTATACCACTCCCCACTCACAGTCACCACCCTGTTGTCCACGTCAGTGAGTCCTTTTTCCTTTTTGCTCAGTCCCTCTACCCCCTAACCAACCCCCAGAGCTGTCAGCCTGCTCTCTATCTATGAGTCTGTCTCTATTTTCCTTGTTAGTTCAGTTTGTTCATCAAATTCCACATATGAGTAAAATCATACGGTACTCTGACTGATTTATTAAAAATATGGAACGCTTCATGAATTTGTGTGTCATCCTTGCACAGGGGCCATGCTAAGCTCTGTGTCATCCCAATTTTAGTATATGCGATGCCACAGTAAGCACTGGTCTTCACTGTTGAATGGAGGGCTGCAAGAGAAGCTGTCTGACATATGGAACAGTCAACTGAAAATAAAGTA
>PVKM010029574.1:0-17709 GCA_004027735.1 Carollia perspicillata | reverse complement strand
TAATAACCAGCATAGTCTTGTTTTTCCAGAGCAAGAGTGATAGCATAAAATAATGCCAAAACTCAGGTTGTATGTTTGGAGCACACTCTGGGCAGGAAGACGTCACCTATGTATTCCCTCTGAAGATTTTCACAAGATCAGTGGGAACTGTGCAGAAAGACACAAGACTGACTGTTACATGGTAAGCAATAGAATCCTTAAGCAAAACTGGTCATCTCTAAAGCCTCTGCAAATTCATGAATAAAAGACCAACACCTATGTTGGTATGAGCCATCAAGGAGAACTTTCACTTAGTTCCAAAAGAAAATATCTTCTGTATCACATGTACAGGATGGATCCTCAAACGGACGCTGGGTGGTTAAATGGAATGTGCTGGAATGTGGACAAGGAGAAAAATGAAAGGAACCAAAGATAAGGGAGGAGAAAGTAAAGTGAGGAGTAGGATGCTGGATATATTGCATTTCCAAAGAAACCAACAGGATGTGGTCACTTGTGATAGTGATATATCCTGTTTTTCTAAAACACCTACAAAGCTTTCCCTCTGAATCCTATATCTTCTGATTTGTCTAAAAATGTATCTGATTTCCTTTTTAATTCTTAAAAAAAAAATAAAATACATATAAATCAACAGTAAAAAATAAGGGGGAAATAAACCCACCAGACGACTAAAGAATAGAAGACATTGAGAATATTTTTATAGATAAACATAAATTGGGATAAAAAATCAACATTAACAGGTATTTTGGAAATAGAACCTGGGGCGTTTTTTAAATTTACACACTAACATAATTTTCACCCTTTCATCTTGAGTCACTCGATAGAAAGAAACAGATAGAAATAAACCCCCAAAATAGGCTCACTGATCCTGTTACAGTAGTTTTCTATTGCTGTGTAACAAATTACCACCGAGTCAGGGGCTTAAGACCACATACACTACCTCAGAGATTCTGTGCGTCAGGTGTCTGGGCAGGACTCACAGATACCTGACACTCAGAGCAGATTCCTCGTCCCAGGGTCTCACAGGACTGCAGTCAACGTGTTCCCCAGGCTGCGTTCTCACCTAGAACTCAGGGTCTCTTCCCAGCCCATATGGTTCTTGACCGAATTCAGTTCTTTTCAAGAATAGGATGGAGGCCTTCCGCTTTTAGAAACCATCCACATTTTCCTGCCACATGGCCCCTTTCAGTCTGGTCAGGCTGCTATAAAAAAAAAAAAAAAAAATGCTCTAACCTGGGAGGCTTAAAAACAACAGAAATGTGTTTCTCACAGTTCGAGAGGCTGGGAAGTCCAGGATAATGCACCAGCAGATCTGGTGTCTGGTGAAAGCCTGTTTCCTGCTTCACAGATGGCCACCATCTTTCCCCTGGGTCCTCACGGGGGAGGAGGGGCCAGGCATTTCTCTGGGGTCTCTTTTTGAAAGGCATAATGCCATCTGATCACCTACCAAAGGCCCCATCTCCTAATATAATCACCTTGGGAATTTGGATTTCAGTATACGGATTTGGGGAGGACACGGTCTATGGCAGACCCTTTCTATTGGCAATTCCTTGTTTCTTGAGGGTCATCAAAGGAGTCTCTCTAGTGCATGCTAACAAGACAGAGCTATTTGTGTATGTAGGTGGAGGGGAGGAAGAAGGGAAAGAGAGAAAGAGAACCTAATTATAAGAATGATATCCCCTCATCTTTGCCATATTCTGTTGGTCAGAAGCAAGTCACAGGTCCTGCACACACTGGAGGGAAGGGGATTGCATGTCCACCTAAGCTACACTGGGTTCTATCGGCCACACCGGTGAGAAGAACTTTCCATAAGGTCACACTACAGAGGTCAGTCCTACATGTCCAAGGAGTCTTTTTCTTGGCAGGCAACCTTCCATTTAAGAGCCAACTCAGTCCCACAAAGATACTTACGTCTGGTTCTGACACTCCTCAGAAACAAGATGAAAAATATTCTAGTGTTCAGTGAGATGTAGCTGTTCATCAATGTATAACATTACCAAACAATGGCATGAGCCTGGGTGATGACTATGTGTCCAAATTACTGCTGCTTGATGATATTCTGAGATATCCTCAAAATGCCTCCCTAATGTTGCCTTTCTCTGATAGGAATGGTTTATTATCTGAAGAAAGATGTAACCATGCATTGAAATGGCCTTTTGTGAAAGTTAATGTCTCTATCCAAGGCCAGGATGGTAAAGGCTAAACCCAGTGGTGTGCTTGGGCAGTTATTAAAGCAGGTCCATGCCTCTGTTAAACTGCTAACACAGACTTCCTTAATATATGCAGCTCTCAAGAACAACAGCAGTTCATTGAAACTGTCCACTGATGAGTTGTTCGAAAATAAAATTGGTGAAAGCAAGGATTTTTAAAATGATGCATATTTCCAGATATTTAATCTAAGAATGAATAAATGTATATGTTTGCTATGATTTTGATGTAAGGCCAAGACCATTTCTAGCGTGTATAATACTACTGATTGGATTTCCCTTTTGTCTTATGTCAATCAATTCATCTATAACAAATCATAGAAATCTATAATTTCTAATTTTTTTAAGTGGAATAAGAACATAAAAACACAACAAAGTACAGATTTCAAAGTAAATTTAGATTTTACTATTTATTTCACATATGTCTTTTTCACATCTCTTTGGACAGTAATTTTGATCAACTCACATCTACTCAGTCTTTCAAAGACATTTGATGTGGTTTTCAAAGAAATAATCTCTCTTGCATTTTACATTCCTATTTTATTAATACAATGTAATTAATTTTCACGACCACCATAACCAACTGAAATGACATTAAGAGGTTTAGGATCTAGCCCAACAAATGTTTGGTAAGGATCGCGTATGAGCTGGTGGACTGGAGACTAGTCTACGGGCTTCAGCATGCAGAGTGCTTTGAGAAAAATTCAGTTTGCTTTAAGGAGGAATGAAGAGTATCAGTTAATCCAGTAGAATGGTCATTTAAAATATCATCTGCCATTGATTGTTAAAGATATAATTAATATGCACACATTCAAAAATTATGTGTTGAGACCTTTCTAGATGTGAAGTAGTAGAAGTGCTAGCTACCCCAAAGAGAAGGAAAAATGCGATTGTGGCCCTTGAAGATTCCGATACAATCCTTTTGTGAGTACTATCAAACTTACGTAATGTTTAGAGCATACGAAGGGTTGCTATCATCTTCAACCCTAAAAGCTTTTGATGTTAGCCTGAATTCTGGCAGGTGCTGCAGAATGGTGAGAAGTTCATGGAGGTCCTAAGATTATAGTTTGATGATTTATGACTCATCAGTTCTTAGCTGAAAGGGCCTTGTTAAATTCATTTTTTAACACCAACAAAAATGAGGTTGAATTGTAAAACAGATTCCATTTAATCCAATTTATTTTATGTAGTTATGCTCAAAGATGCATGAAGGGGCTGATGTTACATGAGGAATCATTCCAAAGGAAGCAGAGACAGAAATTTACTCTGAAAACCCAGAAGGGTATATTCAACTCTCCTTTTCTGCACCCCATATATAATCAGTCTCTAGGTCATGTCTCTCAAAACTATCCATTTCGCCCCCCAACTTTCCCATGTCATTCTTCCTAATCTCCTGAAAAATTCTCTATCCTTTTTCCTGACACCAATTTTTTTCCTCCAGCCTCCCAAATCCACAAAGCTGCTTATCTGACTCTCATTTTTAGAGCCAACTATGGATCACCACACTCCAAACAACAGTTAGTGCCTAAGCTCTCCATGGAGTCAAACAACACACAAGCCATCTAGATTTGCCAGATTTTCCCAGTATCATCTATTACCACTCCCACTCATATAGCCTAAGTTCCAGTGAACGGGTCAAGTTCCATTCCTTCTCCAAGCTCACAAACATTATCGTGTAAGTACGTATCATTGTAATTCTGTTCTGCGTTTCTAAAACACTCCTTTTCCTTAAAATCTTGGCAAATTTTTACTCATCCTTCAATAGCAACTCTTTAAAGCCTTACCCAAACATTCAAAAAAATGCAGTCTGACCACCATGATGTTTTGGGCAGCCCTCTTTTATTGCACACATCTTGTTGTACAAGTATTTACTAAGTCCCAAAAGCCAGGCTGCGTTCTACTGAGACAATGATAAACAAAACCACAATAGTGTGCTGTTATTATTTTGTTGATTTACTTATTGTTCTATTATGCTGTGAGCACCTGGAGAGCAGGCCCTGTGTCTGATTCATCTTCATGGCATTCCCAACCATCTAATGAAGTGTACACACACCCCGCACTGTACATGAGTTTATTGAATAAGTGGCTAAACTTCAGTGCCATTAAATATGACAATGGTGTAGTTTTAGAAATTGTATTGGAAAAATTCCCTGTGCATAGTTTTCAGGGTGTTAGGAAGTAAGTGGAGGCAACATTCTAAGCTGAAGTCTTCTCACTACCTTGGGCTTTTTGTTGTAATACAAAATTTTGATCATCATACAATTGAAATGATATTCCTTTGCTAATTTAAAAATCTAAATGGATAAATATGTCTTCATGCTATTGCCATAATGTGTAAAAGAGCAGAAATTACAGTAACCAGTCCACCATTTGGTATCGCATCCACATGGCAAGGGATCAGATTGACATGAATTGGCTCTTTCTTTTTTTAGCGAGTGGCCTTATGAGTCACATCTACCCTTTCTAAATCTCCTGTTCTGTTTAGGGGAGAAGGTAGATTAGTGAAACTTTTTGTTTTCCAATTTTAACTGGGAGTGCACCTAATCTCTTCTCTTTTATGCTATTGATCGCTTCTACAATATTTATTATGCGGATGGTGTGACTGACGTGTGGTCAAAACTCCTCTGTTCGTTTGCCCCTTTAGTCCATTGAGGTTTACATCAAAGTTTTTGAAGATAATTGATGATCATAACTTTGTACAATTTCTCGAAAATCTCATTTGCCTTTGATTGTTATCTGGCAAACCCTTAACGAAAGGTGTTAATGTAATTGTATGTCTTAATACCTTGCCATAAGGGTAGCCAGCAGTTCTGAGACAGTCCTATATCTTTCAAGAGAGGAGAGAAGTGATAAAGAGCCAATATTCCTAAGTTAATCTTTTATGAAAATGAATTTTCTGTTACTTCTGAATATTTTGGCAGAAAACTGCAGTGAAACACTAGCTGTGAACACTAAGATGTTTTATTGACTTGGAAACATACAGTTCCTGAGACCAATTCTGCTAAAAATGTGGAATTCTGCAGGAGGCATTGCCTAGCTAACAATTTATGAGTTAGGTTACGCACTTAAGCTCCTGAAGATGTTGGAACACTTTGATCACAAGAGCTTGTTATGGCCATTTGTTTTTCAGCACTGGTTTCAGATACTTAAATCTGTGTCATATGTACACTAAAAAGCTGCATTATTAGATCTAAGACTTTGTCGTGAGCAATGTAAGTAATTGGGAGACCGAAGAGTATATCATAACAGCTATTTGGCAACAAGGGACAGGGTGATCTTTCTAAAAATGAATTTTATCCTGATATGAATAGTTTATTAGTTATCCAGAATTGAAATGTATAAAATTATCCTTGTGGAAAAATCAAGACCTGACAAGTTGACGGTACCAGTTGGAAGGAACAGCCGAAAAATGAGGCCCAGATTACCCCAGTACGATAACGCACACTTGGCAAAGGAACACGGAAGAAACTACATACGAAGAATGTTTGAGTGAAGTCTGACTATTTAGTTGCACCCAACATCTATCCTGACCTGCCCGTGGTCACCATGCAAATATCCATAGTGCAGTTTTTTAAGCGACTAAATGAAGAGCAGCACAAATACAAGAAAAAAAAACGCTGCAGATCTTTGAGCAGAATATTGACACAAAAAACAACCTGCTTTAAATATTTACATTCTTCACACTGCCCTCACTTAGAATTCCTACATATCGAACAAGTGACAAGTTTCCAGAGGGGGTAAGCTAAGAGATTATCTAAATTGGACCACATTTGAGATTTCTCTTCAAAACCGCTTTTTAATCAGAGACATCTACACGTGAGCCCTCAACCTGCAGAAGCAGAAACCACTGAGGCTGAGATGCTGCCACGTATAAGGAAGATATTAGAGGAGAGGATGGAGCTAAATAAAATCTCACTGATTCTCATCATCCAAGTTTGTGGGCCGTCTTGGAGGGTTAATTTGAATAATAAAGGTATAGTATTTTATTGTGTTCAAATTTATCTAGTAACTTGACTTAGGTTACTAATATGTTTCCTGGGTAAGGCTCGGGGACAGCGCACGAATAACATTCCCTATATAATAGCACCATCTGAAGCATTGTTGAGCACCATGTATCTTCCCTTATATTACTTATATATAAATCTATGCTTCCAAAGTACTTAAAACTGTACACATTTTGGTTATTCCATGCACCAAGCACTCAGGACTTCTTGGGTTGCAATGAACTGAAAGCCAGTGTGAATGAGCTGAAGGAAAGAGGAATTACTGGAAGGATGTTGACATACGTTCTCAATCAAAGGAGGAGCAGACCAATAGGAGCGCGGCCCTCACTTACAGGTGCTCGAGATCACAACAGCACGTCCACCCCACCCCACCCCACCCCACCCCCGTACACCTCCCTGTGGTCCTGAGGAGGACCATTAAAACTGCTGTAAAGTGGACAGCCACCCAGAACGCACCCATTATACTCCTCTTAACGTCTTAGTACTTCCTGCTGACATTTCCCTCTGTTACCTCAGACTTCAGCAGGACAGAAACTGAAAACGTACATAAGTTTAGGAAACAGATAAATGAATAATCCTTCCTCTTCTCCATTCCTTTCCCCAACTCCACCACTCGCTACGGAAAGGCAGTAGCCAAAATCTTGTCAGATCTAAAGCAAATACTGAGGAAATGAAAATCAATCTAATAAGATAATTAAATATGCTATTTATGCTCTTCAGACTTCTTCATAACATCACCCCCTTATTTTCTCTTCCGTGTGTTTTAACTTCTTTCTTCAAACAATACGTATATTTACAACTAATAACAATACACACGTTACATACATTTGCATGTGGCACCTTTTCATTATTATCTAATTATTCTCCCTAACCTCTGCTGCCTGTGGCAGCCTTGCACTATTCTCAGATGTTCAAATAAAATGTAGCTTCCTTTCTTATGATATAGATGATCAATCCCACAAACTGCTGGTTAGTTAAGTCTAGGGACAAATTTTAATTTGGCATTTATGATACCACACGGAAAGCCCTTGAGGATAAATGTCTAGGCTTTTAGTTTTCCGTTCCTCCCCTTTTCTTTCCCCTGTCCCCGTTCAGCGTGGCACAAAGATGTGGGTGGGGCGGGGGGCGGACAGTCAGAGGACCAGGTGGTACCAGCCCTTCACTGGTCCCTGAGGGAGAATAACTAGTCAGGCCTATTACAGGCCTGGCGCCTGGTAAGGTGGCTGGTCCCACAGGACAGGGAACATGGGTAGCCACGACCATGAGTAGTTTGTGATTCTGGCTGCTTGCCCCAGGCAGGTTACCCACAGTCTGTGGAATTTTAAGCCTACCCCAGGTCGTGCTGGGCCTGGCCCCTCACGGTCTCAGGCCCATCGCCCTGTCTCTGTCCAAAACCAGGACACCAGCCCGTTGCTTTCCTGAGACGCAGAGAGCTGCGGCAAGCTGCTGTGGAGGGCGCATGCCATTGTCTCACCCAGCCCCCAACAGTCTCAGCCTCCTTCCCACTTTTGGAAGTAGTTTAAGTACCCCAGTAAGGGAATGACAACGAGGCTCTGTGAGCCTGAGCTCCCTTTATATCTGGGCTTTTTTCTCCACGATCCTCAGAATCGGCAAATTCCGAGGTAGGGTGAAGGCGAGTTTCTGCTTCCTCCTCGATAGCATCAGTTCTTTCTACGCTGCAGAGGGAACTCCATGATCTGAACACATTCCCAGAGGAAACATGCTCTGGACGCACAGATTCTTCTAAAATCATCCTCATCGCACTCATCATCTTCCAGTCCCCAGTGCATTCCTGAAGTTCCAGCCACCTTAAACTTTACCTTCCTGCTCACCGCTGCCCTGCTTGGAACATACCTGTCCCATTCCTCAACCTGAGTAGTTCTTTTCTTCCTTGTCCTCTGAGAAACATCCGAAGGGGACCTTCCCCACCTAACTTTGCTTGCTCTGTGCAGGCCAGGATAACCGCTCCTGCCGAAGCATCTGTGCTTTGCTCTCGCAGTGCCGGGACAGCTGTCTGCATCAGCGCTGAGCAGTAGAAATGTGACACAAGCCGCAAGTCCAAGCTGCATATGTAACTTTACATTTTCTCATAGCCACATTTTTTTAAAGAATTTAAAAATAGCGGAAATGAATTTTAATAGTGTTGTGTTTAACTCAACATATCAAAAACATTATCATTTTGACATGGAATCACTATGAAAATTATTAGTGAGATTTTGGGGGGTTCCAAATCTGCAAAAGCCCGTGTGTATTTAGATTCATAGCACATCTCAGTTCAGACTAGCCACACTTCAAATGCTAATAGCCACACGTGACTGGCGGCTACCATACTGGAGAACTCATCCCTCTGTGTAGGCTACGGAAGTTTGCCCAGCACCGCCAGGCACTCAGGGCATGTTTATTGAGTGAAGTGTTAAGAGAAGCTCCTTTCCACAAAAAAAGTGTAAATCTAGGTGAATATGAAACACTTCTGGGAGTTTCAGTTGCAGAAAAGAAAGCTGATTCACTGTTAATTAAGTCATTCAATTAAAAAAAAAAAGAAAGAAATCCAAATAAAAAAAATAGCAAAGAACAGAATGAGTCTAATATAGTATCTTTGCCACTTAAGGGATTTTGTTTTTGCAAAACATTCAAAACACTGAGAGGGTTGGTCTGCTCAAAAGAGATAGGAGGCTGCATTGCTTTTCTTTGTCTTCCTACTCTGACTTGGAAAAGGAAGAAAATGTAGTGATGTGGCTGGCAAAAAAGAAAAAAAAAAGATGTGGCAAATTAGAATCTTGCTGTCTTGCTGGAACTAGCAAAAGACAGTTCTCCAGGAAGGTGTTAGCTCGTGTGTGGGGTAAGCTCCTAATTACAGACCTGCCGCTGGAGGGAACAGACTGGGGCTAGCACAAGCGCCTTTGAACACACGGGGTTTGTTAAGAGATGCATCAAGGTTTCTCAAATTTAAAGTTGTTTGAAGCTACCTTCTCCCCAAGTCACATGAGTGGAACCCTTTGAATCTCTGGATTCAGGAATGAAAAAGACTCTGACTCCGAAATAGATGTGTTTAGTTAAACTTAGGTGTGGATGGCGCAGAAGGCAGATGTGATATTAGGGGAAGAGGCTCACTTGTGTCTTGGTTTTTATTTTATTGTTCTTACCTTAAATTGTTAATGTCTAGACCATTTTCTTAGTAGTATTTTAAAATGCTTATGCTACCCAATAAAGCCATGCTTTTATATATGAAAAGCAAGTGAGCAGCATGGAGTGGTTTGATCTGAAAGATGCTGAGCCTTTCATTTGAAATTTTCGACATAAACAGGAAAAGAGCCCACGACTGGTGAAGACCTTACCGCCCACAGGTACCATTTCCTTAGGAGAGTTTCAGGAAAGCCTTCACGAATTCGACCCATTTCATTTATGAATAACATCACAGAATTTTTTCTAGCCAGTGCCCTGCTCATTTTAGTAAGTGTCTGACTTGTTTTGTTCATCGAATGCTAACATTTACGTGATTCAGCACAAGGACAAAACAGGCCATTGTTTGGGTATTATACATTCATAGATAGTTTTATTAAAGTATTTTCAAAATCCAACGAGACCCTTGCCTCTTTAAGTCTCAAACTTCCAGTTATTGAGAAAAATGGGAGCTGAAATAGCACAGTAATTGAAATCCAAAATCTAAAATATCACTCTTGCAAAATGTTTGCCATCACTGCTAAGATGCAGCAAAAATAAAAACCTGATTTAAATTCCACCATGGATTTCTTATGGACTCCATTACCCTTGTTATCATTGTCCCCATTAGCACAGATAATTGAGGAGTATGTGCATCTCACCACTAAATGATGAAATCTCACTCTTTACCTCCCGCCCAGCACAAATTGCTGCTCATTCGTAGTAAATAGCTATTTACAGAAATGATTTACATGCTTATGCACAAAGCTCCATGCTGTATATTATGGTGACATTCTTTTAAAAATGGTTTTGGAAACCGGAAGGATCCGAGTCCTCCTGCATTACAAGGTTAATTGTTTAAGGAGTTGCGTGCTGGGGAATATGGCAAATATTCATATTCCATAAGGCACAGTCGCATCTGGGATGCAAGGTAATAAGGAAGCATGGCTGAGGAGCAATATTTGTTCACAGGACAAAAGCACCTTTCTCAGGCCCTCTTTCCCAGAGCTGGCCGGACCCCATAACGCATGATTGACCCTAATTGTTTTATGAGCCTTTATCCTCAGGACTAGAAAATTATGGAAACGCCCTGAAGGGGCTCCAGGAACTTATGAAGCAGGACATACACACTGCAAAAACCAGACAACCGGAAGCTGCACCCAAAGATAATGTTGAAACGCGTTGCAGCCAATATAAGACCAACTGAAACATCCTGCTCTACCAGCACCCCAACCACCTAATAAAGGCTCAAGGCCTCAGGCCCTCAGGCCAGGGACTGGTGCACTTCTCCACCCCTAGCCCTTTCCCTCCCTTGGGAAAGTAAAAACTAAAACTTTTACTCTCCGCATCTTCTCTGTGAATTCTTTCACAGCCCTCACTGCTCACCACCCTAACATTTTGGTGGCCCATACAGGGACATTCTCTGTTTCTCCCTCTCTTCTGGCCTCCTGAGACTTGGGACCAGGGGAGCCGTGGGCAATGGAGGCTCAACCCAGGCCAACCCCTAACCCTGTCTCTGTGCGGTTCGGAGAGAGGACTCTGATCTTTCTCCATCTCTCCCGACTCTGCAGACAGCCTCCTCCTCAGCCCACTTTATGGTAGGTCTCTCTGAATCTCCAGACAAAAACATCCATCAAAAGTGATAGCTTATCCCTTCATCTCATTGTCATTGTCGTAAACCCTGGTACCTCGCGTGTCACTTTCGCAGGGTTTCGGCTAGGGGGACGCCTCCATCCATCTCCCTGCTTGTTCGGTCTGCTCCCAGGGCCCAGGAACGCCTGGCCCTGAGGCAGATCCTCATGTTCTGTCTGCCCTCAGGCTCCAGGATGCTTCGCTCTGGCCAAAGACCTCCAGGTGGTTTAAGTTGGGGACACCCTCCTCAAACCTTCCCTCCCTCATTTGTTCTTGTCCCTGAGATATCCCTTTTCTTTTTCATAGTTCTCGTCATGGGCAGTACTCAACCAACCCCACCCAAAGACTCCCCATTGGGATGTCGGCTTAAGCCCCTGAAGGCTGTGGACTTATAGGCCGCAAGCCCAAGTGCTTCAGTTTCTATTGCAGCACGGCCTGGCCTCAGTCTAACCGGGTGACCAAGAAGTCTGGCCCATGAAAAGATCTCTTAAGTACTATACTATCCTCCATCTTGACCTTTCCTGTTGCCACTCAATCCTCTACTTAGGTTTAATTCTCGAGAGGAGACAAGATTTTCACCTTCAGTGGGGATTCCAGGCCTCCTCCTCCTGACTATGACTCTCCTTTCACATTTGCCTCCTTCCACCACCCCCGACCCCAGGCTGTAAAACACTTTCACTTCTCCTCCTGGAGACCTGGGAGCTGCCCAGTTGTCCTGGGAGCCGCCCAGTTGTCCTGGGAACAATTGGGCCTGCCTATCAATGCAGAGAAAAAAAGGGGCATTTTAAACTCAAGCCGGTTTTCTGCCCCTTTGCCTGACTCTTTAACACCCTCTCCATCTCTTCTTCCTACTTTTCCTCCAATCTCACCCCACTGTCCCTCCTTCAGATTGGGTTTCCGCCAGCCACACCTGCTCCTGCCATCTCTTTCAGGAACCGCCCAAAAGAAAACTAATCTTGAGACCGACTGAATGTTCACTAATCATCTTTTCTTTGTTATTAACTTCCATGGGAGCCTCAGGGGCAATGTAACAGGATACTCACTCTGCTCAGAATGGCCCCAAACAGCCCCGAGACTTCGGGAATGCCTCTAACTCTTGGTCTGCTGCACATCTGTCTCTCTGAGTGGGTTAAATCCATTCCCGGGGCATCTGGCTGGTGCTCTTGTCATTGGAAAGGTCACCCTCAGGCACAGGGGAAGCACGTCCATCTCTTTGTGTCTCTCTGCTGGTGTGGACTACGATGTCCGGTCCTCCGTCTGCAGCACGTATCTTCTGTAAGCGGGTTTCTGCCCTTCCAGGGGCCAAAGGAGCCCCGTCCAGGCTCCTTCCTGCAGCTCAATTCCTTGGAGCCGAGACACTGAGACAGTATTCCCACCACTCATTAACAGTCCTTAAAGCCCTTACTGAGAGTCTCAACAGGTCTTCTTGCTTGGTATTTAGGGCCTCCCACCCCCTTTTCCAGTCTTCTTAAAAGATGTCAAAGGCAAATGAGAAAAATCTTGTGCTTTCTCTACAAAAATCTGTAATTCAAATTATGTGTATCATCTTTGTGTGTTCAGCCTTCATGTATATGGCCAGTATGTGATATGTGTTTGTCTGTATATTCTATGTTGTATGTTCCCTGCCTCCAGATGGCATAACTAGGGTATATTTTATTAGCCTAAAGAAATTAAAACTGATATAAATTAAGCAGGATCCTGTGGTTTGGACAAATTACTTGATATTAAAGCCTGGTTTAAATTTGATTAATATTTTAAGTTATTATCAAATATATAGCATATACATTTGTTTTATAACAAGGTTATATTATAATATTTTAGTTAAGCTTGTTAGACAGTCTTCCCAAAATTTGAATTTTAAAAGATCTTTTAACCAAGAAATAACTTGGGGTTGTCCCAATGTGCCCTGGAATGCCTCAAGGATTTATTCTCTCTCCTTATAAAAGATTTTGTACTAATTAGGCCTATTTAATATGTTTGAAATTACATGGGAAGCTTTGCCAAACAGAATAATAACAATTATATTCTATTTGCATATATATATATTTTTTTTTTACAAAAATAGATGTTCTAGAAATTTCAACCTTCCCCAGGGAGGAACTTGCAAAGATTCAGAATCAAGTTTGAACAGGAAGCTCTCAGGGGTAACAGGTATCCTGTCAGTGACACCAGGCAAGCCAACAGTGATGGTTCCCTGCGGGGACATCAAGCAGTGCTACTCAGGGTGTTTGTTACCCACACCTTGAGAAGTTATGAATCATTTCCAATGCTCAATGCACACTTCCGATAAGACCTGTATGGCATTTTTAGAATATTATATACTGTTTGGTCTTTATATACTTTGAAATTGTGTGTTGAATCTAAAATTATGGGCTTTATATTGTTCTTTTATGTCATTTCATAGTAATTATTACTTGCCAAGAAACTGTTATCTTGGAAATGTTGTATCTTACAAAGAAACAAAGATCTTTATCAATTGCATTCTAATAAAATCTATACCCTTGTCATTCTAAATTTTGTCATTTATAAACAGTCATTGTTTTACTCTAACACATTTGCAAGTATACCTTTGGAAAGGTTCATGAAAAGAACTCTGACTTACTTTAAATTACAGATATCTAATCAGGTTACATCTCTGAATTAAATGAAGATTTATGGGATCCTAAAGAATAACTGGATACATGGAAATACTGGCAAATAATTGAGACAAACAAAAATTGATTCAAAGTATGGCTAATTTTAAATCTTTTTGTCTTCCATATATAAGGAAACTTGTTTTTTTTTCACCTAGAGCAATTTGTAAATTATAGCCTCATAAGCAATATTGATGCATTTACATTTTTCTCTCTACCTAATCCCTCCAGAACTCAGCAGCTCTTAATGAATGAATATTATTTTCAGAGCAATATGTTTGTCTGCATAAACCCAATAAGAATCTGTTCTCTTTAAATAGCACCAGTTTCCAAATGTGGTTTTATTAACCAAGTCTTTGTCTAGAATGTCATAATTGAAAGAGTCATGCCTGGACTCTGATGTTACCAGAGAGCCTTAAGGAATTAAGATAGACTTTTGAAGCCAGTAAGAGCCCTTTGGAGAAATGGCCCAGTACCTTGCTTTGTCATGTGTTTCCTGGAAGTCTTGCCAGGTAAAGAACAAAGGTTGTTTTCCTGAAAGACAGCAAAGAAGGAACCTCAAGACTTATTAGGGGCCTCAAGAACTTGAGGAATCCACCCAAACTCATAGGTGTAGCAGGCAAAGCCACATGGCCCCTGTGTGGCTTGGCTTCTTCACCCTGAGAAGCCTGAGAGGCTGAGAACAGCTCACTCTGAAGGTTCCTCACAAAACTCCAGCAAAGCAAATTTGAAAGAGGCTTTATGATCAATCACTATTCTTGTGTCCATGCAAATAATTACATGAACTGAAACTGGATTTAATTCAGTCTCTTTGATAAAGTGAGGGTGACTTCAGGGAGAAAAATTGACTTTCAGAGGAAATCACAATGTCCAATTGTTACCCACAAACTGAATTAAATTTTAATTTTCTAGTTTTCTTCCAAGCTAATATTTCATTTTTTTCTTTCATACCTTGACTTGGAGGGATTGAAAACTACTGATGCAGTGTCAGCCACACAGTCTTTACCTACTATTTCACCTTTCCCTTTTGGGAATTTTAAGGCGAATATCCAGTCCTGGTTTTCTCGGCTGACTTTTTTCCTAGGTCTTATCACAGCTTTTCTCTTTTTGTTGTTTTCAGGTCACGTCTCCTCAAATACCTCATATCCTTCATTCAGCTGAGCATCCAGGCTCTGGGAGATTCTCTCCAATGGCCTTCAGCCACCGCTCTCACCTTTTGGGCTGTCCAATTCCACTCTGTCCCTCTTAATGACCCCTACCCAGATCCACACGCAGGGACAACTCCACATCCATAACCCTGCTTCATCCATAACTACTTCTTCAGGAAGTAGTTCCAGAAGAGGAGAACTCCATCCCTACTCTCCAGAACCAGAGTGGGTTCAGGTCATGAAGAATAAAGCTATCTCAAAAATGAGAGGGGGGAATAATAATAGGCTAAAAGCCACTTTTTCAGGCACTCTTGCCCAGAGCTGGTTGGACCCCATAACACATGATTGACCCTAATTGTTTTATGAGCCTTTATCTTCAGGACTAGGAAATTATTGGAAGCTCCCTGAGAGTACAAAGTCTCCAGAAACTTATGAAATAGGACATACCGGACCATAACAACCAGACAACAGGACGCTGCACCCAAAGATAACATTGAAACACGTTGCAACCAATACAAGACCAACTGAAACATCCTGCCCTACAACCACGCCAACCACCTAACAAAGACTCAAAGCCCCAAGCCCTGAGGGCTGGGGCTGGTGCATTTCTCCACACCTAGCCCTTTCCCTCCCTTGGGAAGGTAAAAGTAAAAACTTTTACTCTCTGTATCTTCTTCTCTTTGTGAATTCTTTCACAGCCTGCATTGCTGACCACCCTAACATTCGTTTTC
Organism: Carollia perspicillata; assembly: GCA_004027735.1. Taxonomy (NCBI): domain Eukaryota; kingdom Metazoa; phylum Chordata; class Mammalia; order Chiroptera; family Phyllostomidae; genus Carollia; species Carollia perspicillata. The sequence continues at coordinate 2,198 of PVKM010029574.1, read as the reverse complement.
AAGTAGAGTCCAAGGCAGAACAGAGTAAGGGAAGGAAACAGTTAATTAGAAAGTATTCATCTTGCTCTTTTATTATGTTGTTCATAATTTTGTCCTAAAAACTGGCCATCTTTAAGTGGTCCTGCCACTCTGCGCTAGACATTAAACATGAGTTAGGTATGAGATTTTGTTGGAAGGTCAGGTAGAATTCCAAAAGAGTAATGCTAGAAGGCAGTCTTCAAGGAGGAGAGGTGCCACGCCAGGGCAGAGCCCATCACTGGTGGCTGATAACTACTTGGTTACAAGTGTGTTTCAAAGAATCAATAACAGATGGAGAATTGAGCATTTAAGTTCAGGCCTTTGGAGTAATAAATAGATCCAGGATATTACTACAAAACATAGGGCTGAAGCAGGAGAGATAACTAGAGGAAAGTTTCCAAGAGACCTCTAGCAAATGAAGGGTCTTATGTGGACATAGTTTAATTCATTCTTTTTCCAGTTTAAATGATAGCTAGGGTCTGGCTATAATAAAAATTGCTCAGATTCTCTCTCAGATAAATATCCTTTTTGAGCTATACATTTGTCCTGCCTGCCACTGTCCAAAAAGTTCATTTGGTATGGTGAAATAAGGTGAAGCTTTGGAATTAAATGACCTAGATTCTTATCTCAGCTTTGCCACTTACAGCTCTGTTGAGGCTCAGGGCCTCAGTACCATCCTGTGTAAAGTGGGAATACTAATAATATCACAGGATTGCGGGTGGGATTAAATGAAGTCATGCTTATAAACAATCTGTCTTGTAGAAAAAGGCCCAGGAACTTTTTCTTCCCTCCGCCTTCTGGCTCATCTCTTCGGTTGCCTCCATCCTTGTTCTAAATTGGTATTTTCTGCCACTTCAACATCCTTCCAAGGCTTGCCCTTACATATTTAAAACAATCCCCTGAATTGTACTCATTTCAGGCCGTAAGGCTTTGCTTGGTAAAGTAGATCAGAACCCAGAACCACAGGCATTCCTTCCCCAGCAAAACCAGCCTGAACTCTGGGAACTACAGCTCCACCTTTCAGTCAACGTTGGCGGTGGTTCTTTTCTCTCTGACTCCTGCCGGCCAAACTAAGCCCTTTACTTTAAACAAGTGAACCTGGGGAGAAGGTACTAAAGGCAGCAGTCAGAGTCTGGGTCAAGGCCAGGGCTCTTTATTTTCCCTCTCTCCATCTGCTTCCAGTTGCTGCCAGAAACACCGAGGGGAAGGAGTTTCTGTAGGATTTAATCATGAAAACACACCTTCGCTCTAATAGAATTTCAATTTAGCGGGGGTTGGAGGGGGGGCTGGATAATTTAGCACGTTAACCCTTTTAGGAAGATCTCTGTGCTGGAAGCATTCTTGTCCAGAGCTACATATTTCTTAGTGGAATTTCCTCTGGATCAGTTCATTGAGTTTTCAGAAAATGCCTGTGTAGGTTTCTAGAGTCACAATTTCCCATTCGGATGTTGTGCTAGTTCTAACCTGTCAGGCTATAAATATCCAAGTCAGCTCTTCTCTATTTTTAAATGAATTTTTTTCCAATCAGTTGCCCTAAAAATATAGTCAAGACACAAAGCCAGCAACTCTAGTGAATTCTTCCAGTTGCAGTTTTTTTGGGTGTCATTTCTTTATAGCTTACGTATTCTTTGTGAATCTGAAATAATCAGAAATCCACATAAGTGCTATAATTAATGGAGGGAAATTAGTTAGATTCGTTGACTTATGTATTCAGCACCGTGTGAAGCAACTTTGTAATACACAATAATTGTTTTCAAAAGTATGCTAAGAGCAAAGGACATCAGTATAGCGGCAAGTCACAAGCACACAAAGTCTAATCGTTTCACTCCAGGACTTCGCGCCCCAGACCTGCAGCATCATTCTCCAGGGAACCTGTCAGAAACGCAGATTCTGAGGATGGAGCTCAGACCTACTGAATCAGAAACACTCTGGGGGCGGGGGGGAGCCATCTGTTTGAACAAAGGCCCCCAGGGGATTCCCATGCACACTACATTTCAGAACCACTGCTCTACAGTTCCATCTTTATTAAAAGTATTTTGCTCTTATTCTTAATAGCCCTCTATCTAGACGACAGATACTCCTGCACATTTATCAGAATTGAGCTACATAACGGTTCACATATTTCTCTGGCCCCCAGGCAGAACCAACAGGGCACGAAGCCCACTCCACAAGGACAACCT